>OZ024883.1:40459965-40618114 GCA_964017185.1 Rugalucina vietnamica | reverse complement strand
AGTGTGATTCACATTAAATATCAATAATTAAGTTACCTACATCTATAAAAATAATAATAATAAAATATATAAAAAATAAGAGGCTGGCAAAAGGCTGTCATTAAAGGTAAGAATGTCAGCAAGTCCTAGTCACACCTCCACGAGTAGCAATGCTATGCTTTTTTTTTTTTTTTTTTTTTTTTTTTTTTTTAATGAAATACAAAGTATGTGCAAATGACTAGCATAGACATGGCGCGGTGCCGGCTGGAAACTAAAGATAAAATTTGATCTTTAGGCTAACGTGACAAAGCGTAAGAGAAATCGGTCTGAATCTGAATAAGTCTTTGTAAGGCATGGCAACTCATAAACAAAACTATTTGGTTAGTTATAACTAATTATTTTTCCTGAACATAACTCAAAATTCAAACAATGCAACTTGTTCGTATCTGGATGTAACCCGGTCTCCTAGAACAGTACTGGGGTTTACCATAGGTCCGTTTCGGTCTATTTCTGCCCATTGGTTTTTTCTCTTTACCTGTAAAAAATCGATTATCCGACATATTGGATTATAGACAAAAAAGGGAAAAAGCCATTTAAATTTGTAAATATATTAACTTTCCTCAATATTTTGTGATGATTATGATGGATTTAACACGTGTAACATTTGGACTCAGCCAAAAAAGGTATACTTTTGCTCTAAAGGAACTAATTGACTAATATTATAAATTTTGTCAGCTGGGTCTTTCATACCCCTGACGGAGGGGAAAATGAAAATAAAATTATAATTTTGTTAGAAATTCAAGAAATGTCTATTGCTGAAGCTTTTATTTAGTGAATATGAATTACCAAAATCATCTTTAGTAAAATCCAAACCTTAACTTTGACAAAATATGAAATAAAAATTCTCAGCTCGGCAGCTCGGGCTCGGCAGCTCGGGCTCGGCATGGGCTTTCATACCCCACCCGTTTCGATCCCGGGTGGTTTCGGTTACGGGTCATTTCGGTCCCGGATCGTTCCGGTCTCGGCTCATTCAGCCCCGGTTCGTTTCGGATCTAGTCGTTTCGGTCCCGGGTCATTTCAATCCCACGTCGTTCATTTCAGTCCCGGGTCGTTTCGGACCGGGGCGTTTCTCAGTCTCTGATCATGGCTGTATATGTGCTACCTATATACTTACCTACCTCTACATGAGACTTGTAGACCATTTTGGTACATAGTCTGGTATTCTCCAACGGGACACGCTGGACGGAAACGATTATATTAAGTTTTTCAGTTTTCAGCAAAAGTTTCTAGCGTAAGGTTTACCGAGTGTGTGTTTGCAGATAAGGCAGTGTGCCTTTATTTCATATTATCTCTATGGTATACCAGGGTCTCTATAGAAGGGGTCAAGAATCTTTGTCCTATGTTCAAAATTCTTGTATGTCAGTTTCATATTTACTCACCTATAAAACATCCATTCAAAATTTATAATTAATGTCAATTTACCATAATCCTGTTATTAATTCTTTCATTTTTTCTATATCAGAACATGCTAAATTATCCAGTCTACATTAATAATAGTACTATAGTTTGGAATTTATATCTGTTTTGACTAAATATGTACCACAGTGTCCATTTTCACATTTTTTCATGCATTTTCACAATTTTCTTGAACATTGCACAATTTATTTTGTTGAAAATTGTATGAATGTGAAGCTGACATGATGCATTGCTTGTTATATTATATTTCATATCTTTAATTGGTTTTTCACGATTTTTACTGTGATAAATTCACTTTTGAGTAAGTGTTTTAACAACTTCTTACACTGTCCGTATATATGGTACTTGACATACCTGAGTTTTTGATTATTGGAAAAATCAATGCATAGTTTCTTGACCCCTTCTATAGAGACCCTGGGTATACTAAACGAAGACAGCATCTAGTTTATGTCATTGTAAGTTGACTAAATGCAATAGTTGGTCACTTAAACATATTTTTGATCTTATAATTATAAGAGGCTCTTTACAAAGATGACACTAAAACATATTTTTGATCTTATAATTACAAGAGGCTCTTTACATCGATGACACGATGGGAACGAGGCTGAACAATGGATGACACGTTTTTCTTCACCAAAAAGTTTTTGTTGAAAAACAATGGGCGAGCCGGATAAACCGCTTACCTCAGTGATTCCAAAAGCTCTTCTGGAGTGCATCAACGTTCTGGACAGAGAAGAACCGAAAGCTTCCTGGAAAATCTCCAAGAACTCGAAGGGATTCTCTCTTGTGATCAGGACGTTTGCCGCCAAAACTGTCACGCCATTGAAGGACGGTCAATCTGCTTCTGGATGTCACGCGGATAAAACTACCGATGACTTGCTACTGAAAAAACCAAAGCGGAAGTACAAATCCCCATCAACAGTTGCAAGGGATCGTGCTCGGAGTCTTAGGTTCTGGAAGAACTTCAAGAAGAATTTCAAGAAGACATCTACCCAAACCACCTCTCTGAACAATGCCCGGCGACAACCTGAAGATACCATTCTTGAACAGGAAAACACCGTTCATATAGAATCGGATTCTTCTGGTGCATGCAATCTCATTTCCAGTCAGCTGGATCCAGATTTGGATACTTCCAATCTTAGTGATTCACATGAAGGAACACAAGGGTAAAACGGCGCCTTGGTGCCGCCGTCGCGATATTTGGGTGGATGAAATTTTGGTTTACCAGGCTATATAGCAGTACAGGTGTCTACATGTTTAATACAATTATTCAGTGGCTATCCTAAACCTTATGATACATGTATAAACGGCTGAAACAAGCATCAGAATATTGACCGCATGTAATTTAGCCCAACTAAAGTTCGTACGTAAACTGTACATGGACAATAGAACGCGGGATTGCTACCTAGACCCTATGTGTTTTTGACTAAAAATGAATACCTCTAACAGACATTACCATATACTGTACCTGCACATCATGACGAAGCGTTCGGTCCTTTGGTGAAGGCTCGAAATGTCCCGGAATCGTGTCACAACGAATACCGTGTTACTAGCCGTCATGCGCAGACTGCATGCGCAGTCGTTTTTTTCTGAAAACCGCGAGCGGAAAAGTGACAAGAGTGAAGGTTTCAAGACAAATGCGGTGGTTTCTGTATTTTTTTTATTTTGAACAATGAAAAAGGGTAATGCGGTGGGTCTGAAAGAGATGCGGCGGGGCCTGAGAAACATTTATATTTTTTTTTTTGGCCTAAACAGTATATGTGGGCCTACAGACTCTACATTATTGATGACTAATGGAAACATGCACTGAAACTTATCCAACTAAAGTTTACTCTTAAATCTTTCATTAGAATCACAAAATGAGCTTAATGTGCTTGCACTAATGAAAGAAATAGTTCAGTCTTGAGTCTTTCTTCAAAGCTAGGGCCAATACACTTAGTATCACAAGGTACAAGTAGGCAAAGATCAGGAAAAAGGTGCAATCAGAAAAAGATTCCCACTCCAAAAACCGAGGTGGAAAAAAACTAAACTAACAATTAGGTACTTATACCATGAAAACATTTCTTAAGCCGAATGAGCAGCAGAAATAGCTTTCGGTTAAGGGTTTCTTTGTATTCGTTTAAAACCATGCAAAAAGCGATAATGGTATGTAATATACCGATGTACAATTGCTGAGTTTTGTATAAGAGACCAATGGCAAAAGTACATTGTCCTAGCTATCCTTTGATGTCATTTTTTAGCATTCTAAGGCAATGGAAATCCGAGATATCATTGATCTAGTTGGTATATCCCTTCATTCTTCAAATGTTTTCTCTAACTTCTGAAGTTTTCATTAATATTCATCAGACATTAGATCAGGTAATCAGATGACACAGTTACGGTACATTGTCAAAGCAACCATTGGCTACCAATTTCTGTACTCTTATGCTGTCAGTAGCAAAGATACAACTCATTTTGAAGATGTACCTTCTTAATTTTTCTTTTATTTTTATCCAATACTCTTAGCGTATCATTAATATTCTTGAATATGCCTTTAAGGCAATAGTTCATAGTCTGAGCATTCATTCTATACCACACTTTTAGCATTTTATGTCATTTGATATGTCAGATACAAATGATTTAGTAAGTTTACTCTTTCAATATTTTAGTTTTTTTTCCTGATTTTTCTTAGGTTTTTATAAATAATAATCATGAATATGCAAATGAGATGATCCTAATATCAGACCTTTGATATCTGTTAAGTTGCCAAATGGCATCACTAGTGCAATAACAGTGTGTCAGGATGATAGCTTCGGCCTGAAATCAGATTATTTATGGGTTTTAATGATTTTTGTAATTTTATTGATATATACCATTAAATTACTAAGTTTGTTGTATTCATCATAAATATACAAGGTACTAGTAAATATTTGCATGATTGACAACCAGAAAGAGAGCTGTATATCCATGCAATACTGTGGTTTGTATTTTAGAAATCTTAGAACAACTTACTACTCAGATGTGAGCATTTTTGTAGGTACACATATTCATCCAGTCTTTTTATATAGTTTGTTACCAAGGACACAATCTTTTCATTAATATTCATGAAAATTAAATTGTGATTATTTTCATAGTAGCCCTATTGCACTAATGAAATGGTAAAATTGCATCATTGAGCTATAACATCAGTGAAATTATGGCCCAGAGTGATGGAATGGGACTGAAATATAGTTAATAATTGAGTTGAAATGATTAATTTCCTTTATATATTATATTTCATGAGTTTGCATGAATGAAGCAAGTTAGTTTATTGTCATTTCTTACTAATGAATGAAAGGACTATCTAAGCTGTAAAAGGACAGCATATTCATTGGTCCATGTATTAGTAGTGATATGATCTGTTTTCTATGTGCACCCCATCCTCGAATACAGTGTCTTAGGATGTCATGTGTTGCATTATACAACCGTTAATTGCAACACTTTTGCAAGACTTAAAATTGACCAAACATTGGTTTTCAAGCTTCCAATGGGGTCCTCTGCCAGAGGGTATGAACAAAATTTTTGCTACTCCCTGACCACATACATGTATCACCATTTTTCTGATGGCTGGCACCCTTACTATTTTCAAGTCTAATTGGGTCATTCCGTACATTTTCTTTGTAATAGTAATAATAATAATAATCTCTATATTTATAGAGGATAACATATTAAGCACAACAGCCAGTCTTCCATACGGCCCTCTAGTGAAAACAGACATTGATTATTTTCGGACCTTTTTTGCTATTATTCGGACTTTTTCATATTAGACATGTTAGTGATGCTATATTTTGTTTTGGGAGAAGAGAAGCCAGTGCTTGCCTTATAATGCTGAGCGCCAAGCAAGGTAGCCACTGGTACCAGTTTTAAAGTCTTTGGTATGACCGGGCCCGGGATCGAACCCACGATCTCCCGCTTCCGAAGTGGACGCTCTAACCATTACGCTATCGGAATCGGTTAATACACCTCATTCGTTTTGCTTTTCTCCCTACACTCTGTCCATCCTGTGCATTTCTGTCTGTTTTACTATTTGATTGATTTTTAATTTTAGGTTGTGGTTTCATTTTGCACTTTCTGTCAATATTTCAAGAAAAACTCTGAAAAAAAAGTGGAAATATCGAATAAATTATACACAAATCTCTTAAATGGATGTATGTAGAGTCCGTAGGCCCATATACCTTAATTTTAAAATGTAAAATATATGCTTTTTATATTACAAACATCATTTGGAGTTTATGAAAGTTATGTGATGCAATGTTTTTGCTTAATAAGTAAGTAAAATTTAGACATTTAAAATGAAGTATGGTATCACTTAAGCATATCCTTGCATTGCAGCATCATCAACTAGTCAGTGTAATCTAATCTGTCAGATTCAAAACCTTTTTACAATGTTCTGTTTTATTTTAAACTGCTAAGGGCATAAGAATTTGTATTTTAAATTATTTTTTATAATGATTCCTTATATTTTGAACATTCTAGACCTGGCGAAAAACAGGACCTACGGACTCTACGGGCCTACGGACAAAATTTAGTCGACCGTAGTTCAGCTGTTTATTAGGAGAGCTTCAATCTGCCTTATATGGAAGCTAGGTCTGCTGACCTGTAATAGATAAGAAAATAACCATCACAATAAATAAGCAGGAACAGATACTATCAGTATTGCAATATGGGGCCTACGGACTCTACAGAAAATCTTAACTTTCAAATGCACGCTAAACAAAAATTTAGCTGTCAATCAGCGTTCTTTCACACTTTGTGCATTCTACTGTATCTTAATTTATCAATGAACACTTTAATTTCTTGAAAGTACTTTTAAGAAGGCAGAAACTACTAATGATTGGAAATGCCTGTAAAATGTATACAACATAACACATACAGCATTTTTCATTGTATGTAATAAATTTTTAAAAAATGAATCCAGTGCTAAACCCAGTACATAAAAATTTAGAAGATATGCATATTTATATATAAAAAATAAAAAATCCGATTTCTAGCCTTGCAAAACAGAAATGTAACTAAGCAAAAAGACAAAAAAATCTTGCAACAGCATGAAATGCATAATAAGGTGCTTTTTAGAGTATTTACGGGCATTTTTATCCAAATCGGTAGGTTACAGATATAGAAAAGTATATATCACCACAAAGCTCCTCTCAATACGCTTTCAATGGTGCAAAAACAATAACTGTGTTGTTTGATTGAAGCCTTTTCTTTGCATATAACATTTTCCAAAATCTCCAAATCCTGAATCCCTACTTTATTGTGTCCAAGCCGCCTGCATACTTGTTGATATCCTATGAAATTTTATACAAATATTTATAATGAGTTTGGTTATTTCCGGATTTAACGTAAACATTTATGCTATTTACCTGTTTTCCGTGCGTATTTTTTAAAATGTAACTATTGATGCTGGTTTTTGTTATGGCTCAATAAAGTTGACACTTCTACCAGTACATAGTAATAGAATGTTGTGTTGGACTCCGGATAGAGAAGTCAGGGATTTGAGTTCAAAGTTAATACACAGTTAGTCTTCTCAAAATCTTTTTTCATTTGCATTACAGCTGTCTGGCAGATTGCATTTTTTTGCTCGACAAAAACCAATTTTGGTAGATCTATATGTTATCATTGTAATTATGGTAATTTTTGTCCGACAGTTGTCTGACAGAATAAAATATTTTGTCATTCAGAATGAAATTTTGCTGGTTTTGACCAACAGACCGGCACTTTTCGTAAAGACCGCATAGCTTTTGATTTTGACTCCCAATAGAAAGCCCCATGTCTTTGGGGTCCATAGTCACAGAGACAATGTTATAATAATATTATGTGAAAGCATGTTCAAATGTTACTATAATCATTGTTATATTGACATGTTACCGGTATATTGAAAACCAAATTATTATGAGGCACTTTATAATGTGGAGCAAAAATCGTACATTTAATAACAGGCCTTAAGTCCAATTCGCATGAGCCAAAAATACACGCATGTAAATATACTCTGGTGTGCAAATTTTACCCGGGGTAAGCAAATGGCGCAAGCGAATGCAAATACACACCAGAGTATATTTAGTTACATAGGGGTAAAATTTACCCTAAATTTACTCCTGGGTCTGACCAGATGCAAATTTTATTTTTACAAATACACACGTGTAATTTACTATTTTGTCCCATGCGAATACAAAGTAAAATTTACCCATGAGTATTTTTTATTTCTAGTCAAACTGAGTATATGGCATTTTGCTAAAACTGTGGACATTGTTGCTAAATAAGAGTTAATTGCCATTCATCACATTTTAGATCATATGGAGTGCAAATAGCCACATTATTTCTTCATCATTCTTGGTGAGATTCTAAGGCCATTTTAACAAAGGATGAGAAAAGGGAACTGTATAACTGCTAAGGTTATGCCTGAGCATTACATGATTCTCCTCTGCTGCCAAAGTCCTACAAAAACACCTTGAAGCAGCCTCTTCCAGAAAACTTAAATGAACAGGTTTAAATCCAGAAATGATAAATTTACATACAAAATACTCCTGGTGATAAAACCCATGTGAACACAATTTGAATTTACTCACAGGTTGATTTGCACATCGGAGTATATTTACACACCGGGGTATATTTACACGCGTGTATTTTTTATGCATGTGAATTGGACTTTAGTTTTAGTAAGGCCTTATGTGAAATCCTAGTGAGAAGTCACTGAGTTATGTCATTTAGCACATTGATTTAAAGTAATTCCATAGAGAACTGTTTAATACCCAGGAAATCGTGGCTCTTTCCCAGCAGTTATGAGTTAAACATGAGGACCGGTCAACAAGGGCATCTGCCCAGTCTGTTCTGAACTATGCTTTTTGAGTAAGCGCATTAGTTTCATCATGTTGGTATTAAAACTTATCAGATTGTCAGAATCTCTTTAAATTGTTTCCTGCTTAATCCACCACGATAATTTGATTTAATCAAAGCATTGTTTCTATTTTAGGAGAGTGGTGCCTCCAAAACAGCTCAGCAACAGTCCTAACAGGCATCCCGTGTGGCTTGGCAAGACAGGCAAAGTTTACAGACCACATAGTTATTACACAGATCTCAATCTCGGAGAATTACCAGCTCAAGGTAAGAAATGAGCCATCATGTGAGAAAACTATCCTCGAGGTTAAAAAACTTTTTTCTTGCTCAGCTCAGCTGAGACTAAAATTTATCATGCTCATAAATATAAAAATACTATTAAAGAAATGTTTATGGCCAGGATAAATTACTAGTTAATGAGTATACTGAACCTGAATTTTCGTCTAATTTCTAATATTTCAGCATTTATGAGCAGTTAAAATTTCATGCTCAGCTGATCTTGAAAAAAAGTTTAATAACCTCAGGGCCAGGTCTTCAGTGTTCTTGACCAGGCCTTGCGGTTATAAAACTTTTTTTTGGTGCTCAACTCGTCTGAGACTAAAATTTATACAGTTCTTAAATGTTACTGTTAGCATTTTAGCATTTATACCCAGGATAAATTCTAGTTTGTTCTTTTTTTTCTTTTTCATCAAAGATACCAACTGTTTTGGCTACTCTTTTAATTTAGGAGTTCCTAAAATTTCAAGATCAGCTGTATTGAGCATTAAAAAGTCTTTAACCCTGTGGCCTGGTCCTACACAAACCTGTCTATACAGTCACAAGAGAAATCCATCAGCTTGAAATTTCAGATTTAACTAAATAAGAATAGGGATTACGTATACTATCCTTGAAGCTAAAACAAAGGCAGCAATCAGCTGTGCAGTTATGCACAGCTGAATGGCTTCTTTATTTTAGCATATTATGAGAAGTTCTGGATTTCTCTTGACACAGCTGAAATAGATGTAAATGAAATTAATGTAAATATCTGTTTTGATGGTTTTGACTGTTTGGTTTGGAAATAATTTGGTTTGTTTTTCTGTTTTTGTGAAAAACAACAACAACCAAAAATGATTAATTTATCAATACCAGTAGAAAATATGTATGTGAAGTAAGCAGTAGCAGTAGCAGTAGGCAGTATACTGCTAGCAGTAGGCAGTATACTGCTGTACTGCTAGCAGTTGGCAGTATACTGCTGTACACTACTGCTAGCAGTTGGCAGTATACTGCTGTCTCTACTGCTAGCAGTTGGCAGTATACTGCTGTCTCTACTGCTAGCAGTTGGCAGTATACTGCTGTACACTACTGCTAGCAGTTGGCAGTATACTGCTGTACACTACTGCTAGCAGTTGGCAGTATACTGCTGTCTCTACTGCTAGCAGTTGGCAGTATACTGCTGTACACTACTGCTAGCAGTTGGCAGTATACTGCTGTCTCTACTGCTAGCAGTTGGCAGTATACTGCTGTCTCTACTGCTAGCAGTTGGCAGTATACTGCTGTACACTACTGCTAGCAGTTGGCAGTATACTGCTGTCTCTACTGCTAGCAGTTGGCAGTATACTGCTGTCTCTACTGCTAGCAGTTGGCAGTATACTGCTGTCTCTACTGCTAGCAGTTGGCAGTATACTGCTGTCTCTACTGCTAGCAGTTGGCAGTATACTGCTGTCTCTACTGCTAGCAGTTGGCAGTATACTGCTGTACACTACTGCTAGCAGTTGGCAGTATACTGCTGTCTCTACTGCTAGCAGTTGGCAGTATACTGCTGTACACTACTGCTAGCAGTTGGCAGTATACTGCTGTACACTACTGCTAGCAGTTGGCAGTATACTGCTGTACACTACTGCTAGCAGTTGGCAGTATACTGCTGTACACTACTGCTAGCAGTTGGCAGTATACTGCTGTACACTACTGCTAGCAGTTGGCAGTATACTGCTGTACACTACTGCTAGCAGTTGGCAGTATACTGCTGTCTCTACTGCTAGCAGTTGGCAGTATACTGCTGTACACTACTGCTAGCAGTTGGCAGTATACTGCTGTCTCTACTGCTAGCAGTTGGCAGTATACTGCTGTACACTACTGCTAGCAGTTGGCAGTATACTGCTGTCTCTACTGCTAGCAGTTGGCAGTATACTGCTGTACACTACTGCTAGCAGTTGGCAGTATACTGCTGTACACTACTGCTAGCAGTTGGCAGTATACTGCTGTCTCTACTGCTAGCAGTTGGCAGTATACTGCTGTCTCTACTGCTAGCAGTTGGCAGTATACTGCTGTACACTACTGCTAGCAGTTGGCAGTATACTGCTGTCTCTACTGCTAGCAGTTGGCAGTATACTGCTGTCTCTACTGCTAGCAGTTGGCAGTATACTGCTGTCTCTACTGCTAGCAGTTGGCAGTATACTGCTGTCTCTACTGCTAGCAGTTGGCAGTATACTGCTGTCTCTACTGCTAGCAGTTGGCAGTATACTGCTGTCTCTACTGCTAGCAGTTGGCAGTATACTGCTGTACACTACTGCTAGCAGTTGGCAGTATACTGCTGTCTCTACTGCTAGCAGTTGGCAGTATACTGCTGTCTCTACTGCTAGCAGTTGGCAGTATACTGCTGTCTCTACTGCTAGCAGTTGGCAGTATACTGCTGTACACTACTGCTAGCAGTTGGCAGTATACTGCTGTCTCTACTGCTAGCAGTTGGCAGTATACTGCTGTCTCTACTGCTAGCAGTTGGCAGTATACTGCTGTACACTACTGCTAGCAGTTGGCAGTATACTGCTGTCTCTACTGCTAGCAGTTGGCAGTATACTGCTGTCTCTACTGCTAGCAGTTGGCAGTATACTGCTGTACACTACTGCTAGCAGTTGGCAGTATACTGCTGTACACTACTGCTAGCAGTTGGCAGTATACTGCTGTACACTACTGCTAGCAGTTGGCAGTATACTGCTGTCTCTACTGCTAGCAGTTGGCAGTATACTGCTGTCTCTACTGCTAGCAGTTGGCAGTATACTGCTGTCTCTACTGCTAGCAGTTGGCAGTATACTGCTGTCTCTACTGCTAGCAGTTGGCAGTATACTGCTGTACACTACTGCTAGCAGTTGGCAGTATACTGCTGTACACTACTGCTAGCAGTTGGCAGTATACTGCTGTACACTACTGCTAGCAGTTGGCAGTATACTGCTGTCTCTACTGCTAGCAGTTGGCAGTATACTGCTGTACACTACTGCTAGCAGTTGGCAGTATACTGCTGTACACTACTGCTAGCAGTTGGCAGTATACTGCTGTACACTACTGCTAGCAGTTGGCAGTATACTGCTGTACACTACTGCTAGCAGTTGGCAGTATACTGCTGTACACTACTGCTAGCAGTTGGCAGTATACTGCTGTCTCTACTGCTAGCAGTTGGCAGTATACTGCTGTACACTACTGCTAGCAGTTGGCAGTATACTGCTGTCTCTACTGCTAGCAGTTGGCAGTATACTGCTGTCTCTACTGCTAGCAGTTGGCAGTATACTGCTGTACACTACTGCTAGCAGTTGGCAGTATACTGCTGTACACTACTGCTAGCAGTTGGCAGTATACTGCTGTCTCTACTGCTAGCAGTTGGCAGTATACTGCTGTACACTACTGCTAGCAGTTGGCAGTATACTGCTGTACACTACTGCTAGCAGTTGGCAGTATACTGCTGTACACTACTGCTAGCAGTTGGCAGTATACTGCTGTCTCTACTGCTAGCAGTTGGCAGTATGCACACATGCGCATGCGCACATAATCACCAGTAAACGATTAGGATGTCGACTGAAATTAACGTTTTACAAGTATAAGCTTTTACAAAAAGCTTGGTCTACGCTTCGCATATATAAACTTGAATGTCAAAGAATCTGACCGTACTCCCATTTCATCGTGATTCATGTGACTGAACAGAAATAAAACGCTGCGCGGTCAAAGCATTCATACCTGACAATCGACCGTCACAGTACTGTCGGTTCATTTCATTCCGTTGTGGCTTGCGGATAGAATGTAATTTGGGGTGCGGTCAAAGCTTTCAGGCCTGACCATATAGCGTCACAATACCGTCGGTTCATTTCATTCCGTTGTTGCTTAGATAGAATGCAGTCATGCACCAGTTCCACGAATTTAACAATTTGCCCCATTTTTGATACCTACTGCACCATTGGTACAAATGTTACCAACCAAAGGGAGGTTTGCCTGGGTGTTTTGGGTGTTTACACGGTCCTTGGCGAAACGACCCGGAATCCTACTAACACGATGGTCAAGCCACTAGACTCAAACGTGCAGTTGCAGTTGTAGAGAGGTGTACGAGTTGTCTTGTAATTTAGTTAAAAGTAGGTCAATCTCAAACTTTACAATTATTACAAATAAAAAAGTACAAGTATATAGGCAATGATCAGGAAATGACACAATCAGAAAGAAATTCCCACTCCATAAACCGAGGGGTGGGGAAAACAAAATGGCATTTAGGTGCTTGTGTACTTATACCAATACCAAGAAAACATATAGTAAGCCAAGTGAGCAGCTATTCCCCTATTCTCCACTCAGTTACCTGAGCTGAACTAAAATATGAAAACCTACATACATGTAAGGCTAAACAACACAAAAAATAAGTACAAATAGGAATAGAGAGATGAGGAATCCATTAATCCCAGCATACACGCAGACACCAGTAAGGGCAGCGCATAACAGTACAACCCATTGTTTTTCAACAATGTAGCTTTCCGTCTACTAGTTTTAATCGAGGAAGCGAGGTAGCCGGCGGCGAGGAAAATTTGTCCGTCCGAACACGCTTCCCTTCGTGTCATTTGCAGGAATGACATGCTACAGTGTGCCGTCCTTCGGATCGGGATGTTAACTGGAAGTCCCCTGTGCACGGACAGTCACCCCCTGTGCAGGTTAAAGATCCCTCCATAGGTTCTATCTATCCTAATGCATGTAGGCTCATCCTGCAAACACACCGGAGTGTACAATGTACACCTCCCAAGAATAATCAGAAATTGATTGATGGAAGAAACAAGAAAACAAAACAAACTAACATATAATAATAGTTTCGGATTAACTTTTTTAGCCTTTAGGGTAACGAATGAATGCAAAATAAATATGGACACGCCTTGATAGATTTATTTGTGTTTGCATGATAGGGATAGTTACGGATAACTTACGGATATAAAAATGCTGTAAAATAAGTTTGCGTGAACCGATTGATATGAAAATTTGTCCGAATAAACATTGATCGTTTGAAATTAAATGCCATTGTCATTTTAAAACAATGACGTGAGACGTTCTTGCACGAGACAGCGTCATGACGTCACTTCATGTGACCAGGCGCACCTGTACCCCATGGGTTGACTTTTTTTTAGTGTATTTGGGTGTTAGAAAAGTTGGTCTACAATTTTAAATGAAAAATAATTTTCTAACATTAATTTACCATTTTTTCGAAAACATACGGCATTGTGTTGCTTTATTTGTCGAAGACATCCCAGATCATTTTTACCTGCATCCGGGTTTTTCCCATATGGGAGATGAAAAAGGCAACAAACAGTATCTCTTTAAAAAGTACTTTAAGATTATGCTTTTTTTTATACAAGCCACCATTGGTCCTTATTGTTATTCATTTTAATCACTTTTTGTGTGACGAAAGCTTTTGCAAAGAAAAATTAATATCTAAAATCTGCGGATTTTGAAATTTTATGATGCATGCAGGCCATCGTAGATAAGATGCGTTCGGATTTTCTCCATTAAATATAGGCGTGTTCAGTTCAAAGGCTCTGCTCAACAGAACGAGTCGTTTCGGTCCAGCGACTCTTAAGGACTCTCGCCGTAAGGACATTTGAAAAGCATTTCCTCTCAGTCATGTTATTCGTCATGCAATTCGTCAAATTATTTGAGCCCCGCCCCAAAATACTAAAATACTTTACCCGAATATATCCCTGAATTATTAAAAACATGCTATAAATCATAGCAAAACCTTCGTTTTTGTAACTATCCATTCTAATGTCATTTCTACATGCAAAGAATGCGCCTTAAATATATACATGTAGTCTCACCAAGGGTTTCGGAGAGAAGGACCGTTTATTTCCAGGGAGCTGAGGAGAATGATAACGTATTGCATTTGTGCCGGAGAATGAGCATAACGTTTTGGATTATACGGAGCAGGGACCAGAAAGCTCAGGACTATTTTAAGGAGCCGATGAAAAGGGTCATTTCTCCTATCAGGCAGCAACGAACTAAAATATGTCCTGGTAGGTCTCAAATAGTCATCAATGGTTCGATTTAGATAGAAATATAAAACATGTATCGTTGAACAAAGTAAAATATAGCGTTGTCAAATAAAGGGCAGCGTTTTCTTCGAAGTGGCCATCCTCGATTTTACAAATTCAAAAACTCAAATATAAATACATACTGCACTCAACAGGGGAAAGTTTATTTTACAAAATTTTGATACAAAATCAATAAAAGGCCATTTTCAGATAGCTTTGAAACTATGGGCCATTTTCAAGTTAGCAGTACGTATAGTCAGAGAGTTTTGAAACTAATGAAATAGTACGTATAGTCAGAGAGTTTTGAAACTAATGAAATTTGGGTCAAACTTAGGACTAGTCAGGACCTTGAAACAGGGCAAGTTTAAAGAAAATCGTTCGCTCAGTTTTCGAGATATCGAAGTTCGAAATAGCCGACCCCATACCCAATATGGGCAGTATGGGCCATTTTCAAGTTAGCAGTACGTATAGCACAGAGTTTTGAAACTAATGAAATTTGGGTCAAACTTAGAACTGGTCAGGACCTTGAAACAGGGCAAGTTTAAAGGAAATCGTTCGCTCAGTTTTTGAGATATCGAAGTTCGAAATAGCCGACCCCATACCCAATATGGGCAGTATGGGCCATTTTCAAGTTAGCAGTA
Organism: Rugalucina vietnamica; assembly: GCA_964017185.1. Classification (NCBI taxonomy): domain Eukaryota; kingdom Metazoa; phylum Mollusca; class Bivalvia; order Lucinida; family Lucinidae; genus Rugalucina; species Rugalucina vietnamica. The sequence continues at coordinate 40,602,867 of OZ024883.1, read as the reverse complement.
CGTATAGCACAGAGTTTTGAAACTAATGAAATTGAGGTCAAACTTAGGACTGGTCAGGACCTTGAAACTGGGCAAGTTTAAAGAAAATCGTTCGCTCAGTTTTCGAGATATCGAAGTTCGAAATAGCCGACCCCATACCCAATATGGGCAGTATGGGCCATTTTCAAGTTAGCAGTACGTATAGCACAGAGTTTTGAAACTAATGAAATTTGGGTCAAACTTAGGACTGGTCAGGACCTTGAAACTCGGCAAGTTTAAAGAAAATCGTTCGCTCAGTTTTCGAGATATCGAAGTTCGAAATAGCCGACCCCATACCCAATATGGGCAGTATGGGCCATTTTCAAGTTAGCAGTACGTATAGCACAGAGTTTTGAAACTAATGAAATTTGGGTCAAACTTAGGACTGGTCAGGACCTTGAAACAGGGCAAGTTTAAAGAAAATCGTTCGCTCAGTTTTCGAGATATCGAAGTTCGAAATAGCCGACCCCATACCCAATATGGGCAGTATGGGCCATTTTCAAGTTAGCAGTACGTATAGCACAGAGTTTTGAAACTAATGAAATTTGGGTCAAACTTAGGACTGGTCAGGACCTTGAAACTGGGCAAGTTTAAAGAAAATCGTTCGCTCAGTTTTCGAGATATCGAAGTTCGAAATAGCCGACCCCATACCCAATATGGGCAGTATGGGCCATTTTCAAGTTAGCAGTACATATAGCACAGAGTTTTGAAACTAATGAAATTTGGGTCAAACTTAGGACTGGTCAGGACCTTGAAACTGGGCAAGTTTAAAGAAAATCGTTCGCTCAGTTTTCGAGATATCGAAGTTCGAAATAGCCGACCCCATACCCAATATGTGCAGTATGGGCCATTTTCAAGTTAGCAGTACGTATAGCACATAGTTTTGAAACTAATGAAATTTGGGTCAAACTTAGGACTGGTCAGGACCTTGAAACTGGGCAAGTTTAAAGAAAATCGTTCGCTCAGTTTTGGAGATATCGAAGTTCGAAATAGCCGACCCCATACCCAATATGGGCAGTATGGGCCATTTTCAAGTTAGCAGTACGTATAGCACAGAGTTTTGAAACTAATGAAATTTGGGTCAAACTTAGGACTGGTCAGGACCTTGAAACTGGGCAAGTTTAAAGAAAATCGTTCGCTCAGTTTTCGAGATATCGAAGTTCGAAATAGCCGACCCCATACCCAATATGGGCAGTATGGGCCATTTTCAAGTTAGCAGTACGTATAGCACAGAGTTTTGAAACTAATGAAATTTGGGTCAAACTTAGGACTGGTCAGGACCTTGAAACAGGGCAAGTTTAAAGAAAATCGTTCGCTCAGTTTTCGAGATATCGAAGTTCGAAATAGCCGACCCCATACCCAATATGGGTAGTATGGGCCATTTTCAAGTTAGCAGTACGTATAGCACAGAGTTTTGAAACTAATGAAATTTGGGTCAAACTTAGGACTGGTCAGGACCTTGAAACTGGGCAAGTTTAAAGAAAATCGTTCGCTCAGTTTTTGAGATATCGAAGTTCGAAATAGCCGACCCCATACCCAATATGGGCAGTATGGGCCATTTTCAAGTTAGCAGTACGTATAGCACAGAGTTTTGAAACTAATGAAATTTGGGTCAAACTTAGGACTGGTCAGGACCTTGAAACAGGGCAAGTTTAAAGAAAATCGTTCGCTCAGTTTTCGAGATATCGAAGTTCGAAATAGCCGACCCCATACCCAATATGGGCAGTATGGGTCATTTTCAAGTTAGCAGTACGTATAGCACAGAGTTTTGAAACTAATGAAATTTGGGTCAAACTTAGGACTGGTCAGGACCTTGAAACAGGGCAAGTTTAAAGAAAATCGTTCGCTCAGTTTTCGAGATATCGAAGTTCGAAATAGCCGACCCCATACCCAATATGGGCAGTATGGGCCATTTTCAAGTTAACAGTACGTATAGCACAGAGTTTTGAAACTAATGAAATTTGGGTCAAACTTAGGACTGGTCAGGACCTTGAAACTGGGCAAGTTTAAAGAAAATCGTTCGCTCAGTTTTCGAGATATCGAAGTTCGAAATAGCCGACCCCATACCCAATACGGGCAGTATGGGCCATTTTCAAGTTAGCAGTACGTATAGCACAGAGTTTTGAAACTAATGAAATTTGGGTCAAACTTAGGACTGGTCAGGACCTTGAAACTGGGCAAGTTTAAAGAAAATCGTTCGCTCAGTTTTCGAGATATCGAAGTTCGAAATAGCCGACCCCATACCCAATATGGGCAGTATGGGCCATTTTCAAGTTAGCAGTACGTATAGCACAGAGTTTTGAAACTAATGAAATTTGGGTCAAACTTAGGACTGGTCAGGACCTTGAAACTGGGCAAGTTTAAAGAAAATCGTTCGCTCAGTTTTTGAGATATCGAAGTTCGAAATAGCCGACCCCATACCCAATATGGGCAGTATGGGCCATTTTCAAGTTAGCAGTACGTATAGCACAGAGTTTTGAAACTAATGAAATTTAGGTTAAACTTAGGACTGGTCAGGACCTTGAAACTGGGCAAGTTTAAAGAAAATCGTTCGCTCAGTTTTCGAGATATCGAAGTTCGAAATAGCCGACCCCATACCCAATATGGGCAGTATGGGCCATTTTCAAGTTAGCAGTACGTATAGCACAGAGTTTTGAAACTAATGAAATTTGGGTCAAACTTAGGACTGGTCAGGACCTTGAAACTCGGCAAGTTTAAAGAAAATCGTTCGCTCAGTTTTCGAGATATCGAAGTTCGAAATAGCCGACCCCATACCCAATATGGGCAGTATGGGCCATTTTCAAGTTAGCAGTACGTATAGCACAGAGTTTTGAAACTAATGAAATTTGGGTCAAACTTAGGACTTGTCAGGACCTTGAAACTGGGCAAGTTTAAAGAAAATCGTTCGCTCAGTTTTCGAGATATCGAAGTTCGAAATAGCCGACCCCATGCCCAATATGGGCAGTATGGGCCATTTTCAAGTTAGCAGTACGTATAGCACATAGTTTTGAAACTAATGAAATTTGGGTCAAACTTAGGACTGGTCAGGACCTTGAAACTGGGCAAGGTTAAAGAAAATCGTTCGCTCAGTTTTCGAGATATCGAAGTTCGAAATAGCCGACCCCATACCCAATATGGGCAGTATGGGCCATTTTCAAGTTAGCAGTACGTATAGCACAGAGTTTTGAAACTAATGAAATTTGGGTCAAACTTAGGACTGATCAGGACCTTGAAACAGGGCCAGTTTAAAGAAAATCGTTCGCTCAGTTTTCGAGATATCGAAGTTCGAAATAGCCGACCCCATACCCAATATGGGCAGTATGGGCCATTTTCAAGTTAGCAGTACGTATAGCACAGAGTTTTGAAACTAATGAAATTTGGGTCAAACTTAGGACTGGTCAGGACCTTGAAACTGGGCAAGTTTAAAGGAAATCGTTCGCTCAGTTTTCGAGATATCGAAGTTCGAAATAGCCGACCCCATACCCAATATGGGCAGTATGGGCCATTTTCAAGTTAGCAGTACGTATAGCACATAGTTTTGAAACTAATGAAATTTGGGTCAAACTTAGGACTGGTCAGGACCTTGAAACTGGGCAAGTTAAAAGAAAATCGTTCGCTCAGTTTTGGAGATATCGAAGTTCGAAATAGCCGACCCCATACCCAGTATGGGCAGTATGGGCCATATTCAAGTTAGCAGTACGTATAGCACAGAGTTTTGAAACTAATGAAATTTGGGTCAAACTTAGGACTGGTCAGGACCTTGAAACTGGGCAAGTTTAAAGAAAATCGTTCGCTCAGTTTTCGAGATATCGAAGTTCGAAGTAGCCGACCCCATACCCAATATGGGCAGTATGGGCCATTTTCAAGTTAGCAGTACGTATAGCACAGAGTTTTGAAACTAATGAAATTTGGGTCAAACTTAGGACTGGTCAGGACCTTGAAACTGGGCAAGTTTAAAGAAAATCGTTCGCTCAGTTTTCGAGATATCGAAGTTCGAAATAGCCGACCCCATACCCAATATGGGCAGTATGGGCCATTTTCAAGTTAGCAGTACGTATAGCACAGAGTTTTGAAACTAATGAAATTTGGGTCAAACTTAGGACTGGTCAGGACCTTGAAACTGGGCAAGTTTAAAGAAAATCGTTCGCTCAGTTTTCGAGATATCGAAGTTCGAAATAGCCGACCCCATACCCAATATGGGCAGTATGGGCCATTTTCAAGTTAGCAGTACGTATAGCACAGAGTTTTGAAACTAATGAAATTTGGGTCAAACTTAGGACTGGTCAGGACCTTGAAACTCGGCAAGTTTAAAGAAAATCGTTCGCTCAGTTTTCGAGATATCGAAGTTCGAAATAGCCGACCCCATACCCAATATGGGCAGTATGGGCCATTTTCAAGTTAGCAGTACGTATAGCACAGAGTTTTGAAACTAATGAAATTTGGGTCAAACTTAGGACTGGTCAGGACCTTGAAACAGGGCAAGTTTAAAGAAAATCGTTCGCTCAGTTTTCGAGATATCGAAGTTCGAAATAGCCGACCCCATACCCAATATGGGCAGTATGGGCCATTTTCAAGTTAGCAGTACGTATAGCACAGAGTTTTGAAACTAATGAAATTTAGGTCAAACTTAGGACTGGTCAGGACCTTGAAACTGGGCAAGTTTAAAGAAAATCGTTCGCTCAGTTTTCGAGATCTCGAAGTTCGAAATAGCCGACCCCATACCCAATATGGGCAGTATGGGTCATTTTCAAGTTAGCAGTACGTATAGCACAGAGTTTTGAAACTAATGAAATTTGGGTCAAACTTAGGACTGGTCAGGACCTTGAAACAGGGCAAGTTTAAAGAAAATCGTTCGCTCAGTTTTCGAGATATCGAAGTTCGAAATAGCCGACCCCATACCCAATATGGGCAGTATGGGCCATTTTCAAGTTAGCAGTACGTATAGCACAGAGTTTTGAAACTAATGAAATTTGGGTCAAACTTAGGACTGGTCAGGACCTTGAAACAGGGCAAGTTTAAAGAAAATCGTTCGCTCAGTTTTCGAGATATCGAAGTTCGAAATAGCCGACCCCATACCCAATATGGGCAGTATGGGCCATTTTCAAGTTAGCAGTACGTATAGCACAGAGTTTTGAAACTAATGAAATTTGGGTCAAACTTAGGACTGGTCAGGACCTTGAAACTGGGCAAGTTTAAAGAAAATCGTTCGCTCAGTTTTCGAGATATCGAAGTTCGAAATAGCCGACCCCATACCCAATATGGGCAGTATGGGCCATTTTCAAGTTAGCAGTACGTATAGCACAGAGTTTTGAAACTAATGAAATTTGGGTCAAACTTAGGACTGGTCAGGACCTTGAAACTGGGCAAGTTTAAAGAAAATCGTTCGCTCAGTTTTCGAGATATCGAAGTTCGAAATAGCCGACCCCATACCCAATATGTGCAGTATGGGCCATTTTCAAGTTAGCAGTACGTATAGCACATAGTTTTGAAACTAATGAAATTTGGGTCAAACTTAGGACTGGTCAGGACCTTGAAACTGGGCAAGTTTAAAGAAAATCGTTCGCTCAGTTTTCGAGATATCGAAGTTCGAAATAGCCGACCCCATACCCAATATGGGCAGTATGGGCCATTTTCAAGTTAGCAGTACGTATAGCACAGAGTTTTGAAACTAATGAAATTTGGGTCAAACTTAGGACTGGTCAGGACCTTGAAACTCGGCAAGTTCAAAGAAAATCGTTCGCTCAGTTTTCGAGATATCGAAGTTCGAAATAGCCGACCCCATACCCAATATGGGCAGTATGGGCCATTTTCAAGTTAGCAGTACGTATAGCACAGAGTTTTGAAACTAATGAAATTTGGGTCAAACTTAGGACTGGTCAGGACCTTGAAACAGGGCAAGTTTAAAGAAAATCGTTCGCTCAGATATCGAAGTTCGAAATAGCCGACCCCATACCCAATATGGGCAGTATGGGCCATTTTCAAGTTAGCAGTACGTATAGCACAGAGTTTTGAAACTAATGAAATTTAGGTCAAACTTAGGACTGGTCAGGACCTTGAAACTCGGCAAGTTTAAAGAAAATCGTTCGCTCAGTTTTCGAGATATCGAAGTTCGAAATAGCCGACCCCATACCCAATATGGGCAGTATGGGCCATTTTCAAGTTAGCAGTACGTATAGCACAGAGTTTTGAAACTAATGAAATTTGGGTCAAACTTAGGACTGGTCAGGACCTTGAAACAGGGCAAGTTTAAAGAAAATCGTTCGCTCAGTTTTCGAGATATCGAAGTTCGAAATAGCCGACCCCATACCCAATATGGGCAGTATGGGTCATTTTCAAGTTAGCAGTACGTATAGCACAGAGTTTTGAAACTAATGAAATTTGGGTCAAACTTAGGACTGGTCAGGACCTTGAAACAGGGCCAGTTTAAAGAAAATCGTTCGCTCAGTTTTCGAGATATCGAAGTTCGAAATAGCCGACCCCATACCCAATATGGGCAGTATGGGCCATTTTCAAGTTAGCAGTACGTATAGCACAGAGTTTTGAAACTAATGAAATTTGGGTCAAACTTAGGACTTGTCAGGACCTTGAAACTGGGCAAGTTTAAAGGAAATCGTTCGCTCAGTTTTCGAGATATCGAAGTTCGAAATAGCCGACCCCATACCCAATACGGGCAGTATGGGCCATTTTCAAGTTAGCAGTACGTATAGCACAGAGTTTTGAAACTAATGAAATTTAGGTCAAACTTAGGACTGGTCAGGACCTTGAAACTGGGCAAGTTTAAAGAAAATCGTTCGCTCAGTTTTCGAGATATCGAAGTTCGAAATAGCCGACCCCATACCCAATATGGGCAGTATGGGCCATTTTCAAGTTAGCAGTACGTATAGCACAGAGTTTTGAAACTAATGAAATTTGGGTCAAACTTAGGACTGGTCAGGACCTTGAAACTGGGCAAGTTTAAAGGAAATCGTTCGCTCAGTTTTTGAGATATCGAAGTTCGAAATAGCCGACCCCATACCCAATATGGGCAGTATGGGCCATTTTCAAGTTAGCAGTACGTATAGCACAGAGTTTTGAAACTAATGAAATTTAGGTTAAACTTAGGACTGGTCATGACCTTGAAACTGGGCAAGTTTAAAGAAAATCGTTCGCTCAGTTTTCGAGATATCGAAGTTCGAAATAGCCGACCCCATACCCAATATGGGCAGTATGGGCCATTTTCAAGTTAGCAGTACGTATAGCACAGAGTTTTGAAACTAATGAAATTTGGGTCAAACTTAGGACTGGTCAGGACCTTGAAACTGGGCAAGTTTAAAGAAAATCGTTCGCTCAGTTTTCGAGATATCGAAGTTCGAAATAGCCGACCCCATACCCAATATGGGCAGTATGGGCCATTTTCAAGTTAGCAGTACATATAGCACAGAGTTTTGAAACTAATGAAATTTGGGTCAAACTTAGGACTGGTCAGGACCTTGAAACTGGGCAAGTTTAAAGAAAATCGTTCGCTCAGTTTTCGAGATATCGAAGTTCGAAATAGCCGACCCCATACCCAATATGTGCAGTATGGGCCATTTTCAAGTTAGCAGTACGTATAGCACATAGTTTTGAAACTAATGAAATTTGGGTCAAACTTAGGACTGGTCAGGACCTTGAAACTGGGCAAGTTTAAAGAAAATCGTTCGCTCAGTTTTGGAGATATCGAAGTTCGAAATAGCCGACCCCATACCCAATATGGGCAGTATGGGCCATTTTCAAGTTAGCAGTACGTATAGCACAGAGTTTTGAAACTAATGAAATTTGGGTCAAACTTAGGACTGGTCAGGACCTTGAAACTGGGCAAGTTTAAAGAAAATCGTTCGCTCAGTTTTCGAGATATCGAAGTTCGAAATAGCCGACCCCATACCCAATATGGGCAGTATGGGCCATTTTCAAGTTAGCAGTACGTATAGCACAGAGTTTTGAAACTAATGAAATTTGGGTCAAACTTAGGACTGGTCAGGACCTTGAAACTGGGCAAGTTTAAAGAAAATCGTTCGCTCAGTTTTCGAGATATCGAAGTTCGAAATAGCCGACCCCATACCCAATATGGGCAGTATGGGCCATTTTCAAGTTAGCAGTACGTATAGCACAGAGTTTTGAAACTAATGAAATTTGGGTCAAACTTAGGACTGGTCAGGACCTTGAAACTGGGCAAGTTTAAAGAAAATCGTTCGCTCAGTTTTCGAGATATCGAAGTTCGAAGTAGCCGACCCCATACCCAATATGGGCAGTATGGGCCATTTTCAAGTTAGCAGTACGTATAGCACAGAGTTTTGAAACTAATGAAATTTGGGTCAAACTTAGGACTGGTCAGGACCTTGAAACAGGGCAAGTTTAAAGAAAATCGTTCGCTCAGTTTTCGAGATATCGAAGTTCGAAATAGCCGACCCCATACCCAATATGGGCAGTATGGGCCATTTTCAAGTTAGCAGTACGTATAGCACAGAGTTTTGAAACTAATGATTTAGGTCAAACTTAGGACTGGTCAGGACCTTGAAACTCGGCAAGTTTAAAGAAAATCGTTCGCTCAGTTTTCGAGATATCGAAGTTCGAAATAGCCGACCCCATACCCAATATGGGCAGTATGGGCCATTTTCAAGTTAGCAGTACGTATAGCACAGAGTTTTGAAACTAATGAAATTTGGGTCAAACTTAGGACTGGTCAGGACCTTGAAACTGGGCAAGTTTAAAGAAAATCGTTCGCTCAGTTTTCGAGATATCGAAGTTCGAAATAGCCGACCCCATACCCAATATGGGCAGTATGGGCCATTTTCAAGTTAGCAGTACGTATAGCACAGAGTTTTGAAACTAATGAAATTTGGGTCAAACTTAGGACTGGTCAGGACCTTGAAACTGGGCAAGTTTAAAGGAAATCGTTCGCTCAGTTTTCGAGATATCGAAGTTCGAAATAGCCGACCCCATACCCAATATGGGCAGTATGGGCAATTTTCAAGTTAGCAGTACGTATAGCACATAGTTTTGAAACTAATGAAATTTGGGTCAAACTTAGGACTGGTCAGGACCTTGAAACTGGGCAAGTTAAAAGAAAATCGTTCGCTCAGTTTTGGAGATATCGAAGTTCGAAATAGCCGACCCCATACCCAATATGGGCAGTATGGGCCATTTTCAAGTTAGCAGTACGTATAGCACAGAGTTTTGAAACTAATGAAATTTGGGTCAAACTTAGGACTGGTCAGGACCTTGAAACTGGGCAAGTTTAAAGAAAATCGTTCGCTCAGTTTTCGAGATATCGAAGTTCGAAGTAGCCGACCCCATACCCAATATGGGCAGTATGGGCCATTTTCAAGTTAGCAGTACGTATAGCACAGAGTTTTGAAACTAATGAAATTTGGGTCAAACTTAGGACTGGTCAGGACCTTGAAACAGGGCAAGTTTAAAGAAAATCGTTCGCTCAGTTTTCGAGATATCGAAGTTCGAAATAGCCGACCCCATACCCAATATGGGCAGTATGGGCCATTTTCAAGTTAGCAGTACGTATAGCACAGAGTTTTGAAACTAATGAAATTTAGGTCAAACTTAGGACTGGTCAGGACCTTGAAACTCGGCAAGTTTAAAGAAAATCGTTCGCTCAGTTTTCGACATATCGAAGTTCGAAATAGCCGACCCCATACCCAATATGGGCAGTATGGGCCATTTTCAAGTTAGCAGTACGTATAGCACAGAGTTTTGAAACTAATGAAATTTAGGTCAAACTTAGGACTGGTCAGGACCTTGAAACTGGGCAAGTTTAAAGAAAATCGTTCGCTCAGTTTTCGAGATATCGAAGTTCGAAATAGCCGACCCCATACCCAATATGTGCAGTATGGGCCATTTTCAAGTTAGCAGTACGTATAGCACATAGTTTTGAAACTAATGAAATTTGGGTCAAACTTAGGACTGGTCAGGACCTTGAAACTGGGCAAGTTTAAAGAAAATCGTTCGCTCAGTTTTCGAGATATCGAAGTTCGAAATAGCCGACCCCATACCCAATATGGGCAGTATGGGCCATTTTCAAGTTAGCAGTACGTATAGCACAGAGTTTTGAAACTAATGAAATTTGGGTCAAACTTAGGACTGGTCAGGACCTTGAAACTCGGCAAGTTCAAAGAAAATCGTTCGCTCAGTTTTCGAGATATCGAAGTTCGAAATAGCCGACCCCATACCCAATATGGGCAGTATGGGCCATTTTCAAGTTAGCAGTACGTATAGCACAGAGTTTTGAAACTAATGAAATTTGGGTCAAACTTAGGACTGGTCAGGACCTTGAAACAGGGCAAGTTTAAAGAAAATCGTTCGCTCAGTTTTCGAGATATCGAAGTTCGAAATAGCCGACCCCATACCCAATATGGGCAGTATGGGCCATTTTCAAGTTAGCAGTACGTATAGCACAGAGTTTTGAAACTAATGAAATTTAGGTCAAACTTAGGACTGGTCAGGACCTTGAAACTCGGCAAGTTTAAAGAAAATCGTTCGCTCAGTTTTCGAGATATCGAAGTTCGAAATAGCCGACCCCATACCCAATATGGGCAGTATGGGCCATTTTCAAGTTAGCAGTACGTATAGCACAGCGTTTTGAAACTAATGAAATTTGGGTCAAACTTAGGACTGGTCAGGACCTTGAAACAGGGCAAGTTTAAAGAAAATCGTTCGCTCAGTTTTCGAGATATCGAAGTTCGAAATAGCCGACCCCATACCCAATATGGGCAGTATGGGTCATTTTCAAGTTAGCAGTACGTATAGCACAGAGTTTTGAAACTAATGAAATTTGGGTCAAACTTAGGACTGGTCAGGACCTTGAAACAGGGCAAGTTTAAAGAAAATCGTTCGCTCAGTTTTCGAGATATCGAAGTTCGAAATAGCCGACCCCATACCCAATATGGGCAGTATGGGCCATTTTCAAGTTAGCAGTACGTATAGCACAGAGTTTTGAAACTAATGAAATTTGGGTCAAACTTAGGACTGGTCAGGACCTTGAAACTGGGCAAGTTTAAAGGAAATCGTTCTCTCAGTTTTTGAGATATCGAAGTTCGAAATAGCCGACCCCATACCCAATATGGGCAGTATGGGCCATTTTCAAGTTAGCAGTACGTATAGCACAGAGTTTTGAAACTAATGAAATTTAGGTTAAACTTAGGACTGGTCAGGACCTTGAAACTAGGCAAGTTTAAAGAAAATCGTTCGCTCAGTTTTTGAGATATCGAAGTTCGAAATAGCCGACCCCATACCCAATATGGGCAGTATGGGCCATTTTCAAGTTAGCAGTACGTATAGCACAGAGTTTTGAAACTAATGAACTTTGGGTCAAACTTAGGACTGGTCAGGACCTTGAAACTCGGCAAGTTTAAAGAAAATCGTTCGCTCAGTTTTCGAGATATCGAAGTTCGAAATAGCCGACCCCATACCCAATATGGGCAGTATGGGCCATTTTCAAGTTAGCAGTACGTATAGCACAGAGTTTTGAAACTAATGAAATTTGGGTCAAACTTAGGACAAGTCAGGACCTTGAAACTGGGCAAGTTTAAAGAAAATCGTTCGCTCAGTTTTCGAGATATCGAAGTTCGAAATAGCCGACCCCATACCCAATATGGGCAGTATGGGCCATTTTCAAGTTAGCAGTACGTATAGCACAGAGTTTTGAAACTAATGAAATTTGGGTCAAACTTGGGACTGGTCAGGACCTTGAAACTCGGCAAGTTTAAAGAAAATCGTTCGCTCAGTTTTCGAGATATCGAAGTTCGAAATAGCCGACCCCATACCCAATATGGGCAGTATGGGCCATTTTCAAGTTAGCAGTACGTATAGCACAGAGTTTTGAAACTAATGAAATTTGGGTCAAACTTAGGACTGGTCAGGACCTTGAAACAGGGCCAGTTTAAAGAAAATCGTTCGCTCAGTTTTCGAGATATCGAAGTTCGAAATAGCCGACCCCATACCCAATATGGGCAGTATGGGCCATTTTCAAGTTAGCAGTACGTATAGCACAGAGTTTTGAAACTAATGAAATTTGGGTCAAACTTAGGACTGGTCAGGACCTTGAAACTGGGCAAGTTTAAAGGAAATCGTTCTCTCAGTTTTTGAGATATCGAAGTTCGAAATAGCCGACCCCATACCCAATATGGGCAGTATGGGCCATTTTCAAGTTAGCAGTACGTATAGCACAGAGTTTTGAAACTAATGAAATTTAGGTTAAACTTAGGACTGGTCAGGACCTTGAAACTAGGCAAGTTTAAAGAAAATCGTTCGCTCAGTTTTTGAGATATCGAAGTTCGAAATAGCCGACCCCATACCCAATATGGGCAGTATGGGCCATTTTCAAGTTAGCAGTACGTATAGCACAGAGTTTTGAAACTAATGAACTTTGGGTCAAACTTAGGACTGGTCAGGACCTTGAAACTCGGCAAGTTTAAAGAAAATCGTTCGCTCAGTTTTCGAGATATCGAAGTTCGAAATAGCCGACCCCATACCCAATATGGGCAGTATGGGCCATTTTCAAGTTAGCAGTACGTATAGCACAGAGTTTTGAAACTAATGAAATTTGGGTCAAACTTAGGACTGGTCAGGACCTTGAAACTGGGCAAGTTTAAAGAAAATCGTTCGCTCAGTTTTCGAGATATCGAAGTTCGAAATAGCCGACCCCATACCCAATATGGGCAGTATGGGCCATTTTCAAGTTAGCAGTACGTATAGCACAGAGTTTTGAAACTAATGAAATTTGGGTCAAACTTGGGACTGGTCAGGACCTTGAAACTCGGCAAGTTTAAAGAAAATCGTTCGCTCAGTTTTCGAGATATCGAAGTTCGAAATAGCCGACCCCATACCCAATATGGGCAGTATGGGCCATTTTCAAGTTAGCAGTACGTATAGCACAGAGTTTTGAAACTAATGAAATTTGGGTCAAACTTAGGACTGGTCAGGACCTTGAAACAGGGCCAGTTTAAAGAAAATCGTTCGCTCAGTTTTCGAGATATCGAAGTTCGAAATAGCCGACCCCATACCCAATATGGGCAGTATGGGCCATTTTCAAGTTAGCAGTACGTATAGCACAGAGTTTTGAAACTAATGAAATTTGGGTCAAACTTAGGACTGGTCAGGACCTTGAAACTGGGCAAGTTTAAAGGAAATCGTTCGCTCAGTTTTCGAGATATCGAAGTTCGAAATAGCCGACCCCATACCCAATATGGGCAGTATGGGCCATTTTCAAGTTAGCAGTACGTATAGCACACAGTTTTGAAACTAATGAAATTTGGGTCAAACTTAGGACTGGTCAGGACCTTGAAACTGGGCAAGTTAAAAGAAAATCGTTCGCTCAGTTTTCGAGATATCGAAGTTCGAAATAGCCGACCCCATACCCAATATGGGCAGTATGGGCCATTTTCAAGTTAGCAGTACGTATAGCACAGAGTTTTGAAACTAATGAAATTTGGGTCAAACTTAGGACTGGTCAGGACCTTGAAACTGGGCAAGTTTAAAGAAAATCGTTCGCTCAGTTTTCGAGATATCGAAGTTCGAAGTAGCCGACCCCATACCCAATATGGGCAGTATGGGCCATTTTCAAGTTAGCAGTACGTATAGCACAGAGTTTTGAAACTAATGAAATTTGGGTCAAACTTAGGACTGGTCAGGACCTTGAAACAGGGCAAGTTTAAAGAAAATCGTTCGCTCAGTTTTCGAGATATCGAAGTTCGAAATAGCCGACCCCATACCCAATATGGGCAGTATGGGCCATTTTCAAGTTAGCAGTACGTATAGCACAGAGTTTTGAAACTAATGAAATTTAGGTCAAACTTAGGACTGGTCAGGACCTTGAAACTGGGCAAGTTTAAAGAAAATCGTTCGCTCAGTTTTCGAGATATCGAAGTTCGAAATAGCCGACCCCATACCCAATATGGGCAGTATGGGCCATTTTCAAGTTAGCAGTACGTATAGCACAGAGTTTTGAAACTAATGAAATTTGGGTCAAACTTAGGACTGGTCAGGACCTTGAAACTCGGCAAGTTTAAAGAAAATCGTTTGCTCAGTTTTCGAGATATCGAAGTTCGAAATAGCCGACCCCATACCCAATATGGGCAGTATGGGCCATTTTCAAGTTAGCAGTACGTAAAGCACAGAGTTTTGAAACTAATGAAATTTGGGTCAAACTTAGGACTGGTCAGGACCTTGAAACAGGGCAAGTTTAAAGAAAATCGTTCGCTCAGTTTTCGAGATATCGAAGTTCGAAATAGCCGACCCCATACCCAATATGGGCAGTATGGGCCATTTTCAAGTTAGCAGTACGTATAGCACAGAGTTTTGAAACTAATGAAATTTGGGTCAAACTTAGGACTGGTCAGGACCTTGAAACTCGGCAAGTTTAAAGAAAATCGTTCGCTCAGTTTTCGAGATATCGAAGTTCGAAATAGCCGACCCCATACCCAATATGGGCAGTATGGGCCATTTTCAAGTTAGCAGTACGTATAGCACAGAGTTTTGAAACTAATGAAATTTGGGTCAAACTTAGGACTGGTCAGGACCTTGAAACAGGGCAAGTTTAAAGAAAATCGTTCGCTCAGTTTTCGAGATATCGAAGTTCGAAATAGCCGACCCCATACCCAATATGGGCAGTATGGGCCATTTTCAAGTTAGCAGTACGTATAGCACAGAGTTTTGAAACTAATGAAATTTGGGTCAAACTTAGGACTGGTCAAGACCTTGAAACTGGGCAAGTTTAAAGAAAATCGTTCGCTCAGTTTCCGAGATATCGAAGTTCGAAATAGCCGACCCCATACCCAATATGGGCAGTATGGGCCATTTTCAAGTTAGCAGTACGTATAGCACAGAGTTTTGAAACTAATGAAATTTGGGTCAAACTTAGGACTGGTCAGGACCTTGAAACTGGGCAAGTTAAAAGAAAATCGTTCGCTCAGTTTTGGAGATATCGAAGTTCGAAATAGCCGACCCCATACCCAATATGGGCAGTATGGGCCATTTTCAAGTTAGCAGTACGTATAGCACAGAGTTTTGAAACTAATGAAAGTTGGGTCAAACTTAGGACTGGTCATGACCTTGAAACTGGGCAAGTTTAAAGAAAATCGTTCGCTCAGTTTTCGAGATATCGAAGTTCGAAATAGCCGACCCCATACCCAATATGGGCAGTATGGGCCATTTTCAAGTTAGCAGTACGTATAGCACAGAGCTTTGAAACTAATGAAATTTGGGTCAAACTTAGGACTGGTCAGGACCTTGAAACAGGGCAAGTTTAAGGAAAATCGTTCGCTCAGTTTTCGAGATATCGAAGTTCGAAATAGCCGACCCCATACCCAATATGGGTAGTATGGGCCATTTTCAAGTTACCAGTACGTATAGCACAGAGTTTTGAAACTAATGAAATTTAGGTCAAACTTAGGACTGGTCAGGACCTTGAAACTGGGCAAGTTTAAAGAAAATCGTTCGCTCAGTTTTCGAGATATCGAAGTTCGAAATAGCCGACCCCATACCGAATATGGGCAGTATGGGCCATTTTCAAGTTAGCAGTACGTATAGCACAGAGTTTTGAAACTAATGAAATTTGGGTCAAACTTAGGACTGGTCAGGACCTTGAAACTCGACAAGTTTAAAGAAAATCGTTCGCTCAGTTTTCGAGATATCGAAGTTCGAAATAGCCGACCCCATACCCAATATGGGCAGTATGGGCCATTTTCAAGTTAGCAGTACGTATAGCACAGAGTTTTGAAACTAATGAAATTTGGGTCAAACTTAGGACTGGTCAGGACCTTGAAACTCGGCAAGTTTAAAGAAAATCGTTCGCTCAGTTTTCGAGATATCGAAGTTCGAAATAGCCGACCCCATACCCAATATGGGCAGTATGGGCCATTTTCAAGTTAGCAGTACGTATAGCACAGAGTTTTGAAACTAATGAAATTTGGGTCAAACTTAGGACTGGTCAGGACCTTGAAACTGGGCAAGTTCAAAGGAAATCTTTCGCTCAGTTTTCGAGATATCGAAGTTCGAAATAGCCGACCCCATACCCAATATGGGCAGTATGGGCCATTTTCAAGTTAGCAGTACGTATAGCACAGAGTTTTGAAACTAATGAAATTTAGGTCAAACTTAGGAATGGTCAGGACCTTGAAACTGGGCAAGTTTAAAGAAAATCGTTCGCTCAGTTTTCGAGATATCGAAGTTCGAAATAGCCGACCCCATACCCAATATGGGCAGTATGGGCCATTTTCAAGTTAGCAGTACGTATAGCACATAGTTTTGAAACTAATGAAATTTGGGTCAAACTTAGGACTGGTCAGGACCTTGAAACTCGGCAAGTTTAAAGAAAATCGTTCGCTCAGTTTTTGAGATATCGAAGTTCGAAATAGCCGACCCCATACCCAATATGGGCAGTATGGGCCATTTTCAAGTTAGCAGTACGTATAGCACAGAGTTTTGAAACTAATGAAATTTGGGTCAAACTTAGGACTGGTCAGGACCTTGAAACAGGGCAAGTTTAAAGAAAATCGTTCGCTCAGTTTTCGAGATATCGAAGTTCGAAATAGCCGACCCCATACCCAATATGGGCAGTATGGGCCATTTTCAAGTTAGCAGTACGTATAGCACAGAGTTTTGAAACTAATGAAATTTGGGTCAAACTTAGGACTGGTCAGGACCTTGAAACTGGGCAAGTTTAAAGGAAATCGTTCTCTCAGTTTTCGTGATATCGAAGTTCGAAATAGCCGACCCCATACCCAATATGGGCAGTATGGGCCATTTTCAAGTTAGCAGTACGTATAGCACAGAGTTTTGAAACTAATGAAATTTGGGTCAAACTTAGGACTGGTCAGGACCTTGAAACTGGGCAAGTTTAAAGAAAATCGTTCGCTCAGTTTTCGAGATATCGAAGTTCGAAATAGCCGACCCCATACCCAATATGGGCAGTATGGGCCATTTTCAAGTTAGCAGTACGTATAGCACAGAGTTTTGAAACTAATGAAATTTGGGTCAAACTTAGGACTGGTCAGGACCTTGAAACTCGGCAAGTTTAAAGAAAATCGTTCGCTCAGTTTTCGAGATATCGAAGTTCGAAATAGCCGACCCCATACCCAATATGGGCAGTATGGGCCATTTTCAAGTTAGCAGTACGTATAGCACAGAGTTTTGAAACTAATGAAATTTGGGTCAAACTTAGGACTGGTCAGGACCTTGAAACTGGGCAAATTTAAAGGAAATCGTTCGCTCAGTTTTTGAGATATCGAAGTTCGAAATAGCCGACCCCATACCCAATATGGGCAGTATGGGCCATTTTCAAGTTAGCAGTACGTATAGCACAGAGTTTTGAAACTAATGAAATTTAGGTCAAACTTAGGACTGGTCAGGACCTTGAAACTGGGCAAGTTTAAAGAAAATCGTTCGCTCAGTTTTCGAGATATCGAAGTTCGAAATAGCCGACCCCATACCCAATATGGGCAGTATGGGCCATTTTCAAGTTAGCAGTACGTATAGCACAGAGTTTTGAAACTAATGAAATTTGGGTCAAACTTAGGACTGGTCAGGACCTTGAAACAGGGCAAGTTTAAAGAAAATCGTTCGCTCAGTTTTCGAGATATCGAAGTTCGAAATAGCCGACCCCATACCCAATATGGGCAGTATGGGCCATTTTCAAGTTAGCAGTACGTATAGCACAGAGTTTTGAAACTAATGAAATTTGGGTCAAACTTAGGACTGGTCAAGACCTTGAAACTGGGCAAGTTTAAAGAAAATCGTTCGCTCAGTTTTCGAGATATCGAAGTTCGAAATAGCCGACCCCATACCCAATATGGGCAGTATGGGCCATTTTCAAGTTAGCAGTACGTATAGCACAGAGTTTTGAAACTATTAATGAAATTTGGGTCAAACTTAGGACTGGTCAGGACCTTGAAACTGGGCAAGTTAAAAGAAAATCGTTCGCTCAGTTTTGGAGATATCGAAGTTCGAAATAGCCGACCCCATACCCAATATGGGCAGTATGGGCCATTTTCAAGTTAGCAGTACGTATAGCACAGAGTTTTGAAACTAATGAAATTTGGGTCAAACTTAGGACTGGTCATGACCTTGAAACTGGGCAAGTTTAAAGAAAATCGTTCGCTCAGTTTTTGAGATATCGAAGTTCGAAATAGCCGACCCCATACCTAATATGGGCAGTATGGGCCATTTTCAAGTTAGCAGTACGTATAGCACAGAGCTTTGAAACTAATGAAATTTGGGTCAAACTTAGGACTGGTCAGGACCTTGAAACAGGGCAAGTTTAAAGAAAATCGTTCGCTCAGTTTTCGAGATATCGAAGTTCGAAATAGCCGACCCCATACCCAATATGGGTAGTATGGGCCATTTTCAAGTTACCAGTACGTATAGCACAGAGTTTTGAAACTAATGAAATTTAGGTCAAACTTAGGACTGGTCAGGACCTTGAAACTGGGCAAGTTTAAAGAAAATCGTTCGCTCAGTTTTTGAGATATCGAAGTTCGAAATAGCCGACCCCATACCGAATATGGGCAGTATGGGCCATTTTCAAGTTAGCAGTACGTATAGCACAGAGTTTTGAAACTAATGAAATTTGGGTCAAACTTAGGACTGGTCAGGACCTTGAAACTCGGCAAGTTTAAAGAAAATCGTTTGCTCAGTTTTCGAGATATCGAAGTTCGAAATAGCCGACCCCATACCCAATATGGGCAGTATGGGCCATTTTCAAGTTAGCAGTACGTATAGCACAGAGTTTTGAAACTAATGAAATTTGGGTCAAACTTAGGACTGGTCAGGACCTTGAAACAGGGCAAGTTTAAAGAAAATCGTTCGCTCAGTTTTCGAGATATCGAAGTTCGAAATAGCCGACCCCATACCCAATATGGGCAATATGGGCCATTTTCAAGTTAGCAGTACGTATAGCACATAGTTTTGAAACTAATGAAATTTGGGTCAAACTTAGGACTGAAAATGAAAATGGACTGACTGACTGACTGACTGACTGGACTGACTTTCAGGACTGACTGACTTGAAAATGGCCCATACTGCCCATATTGGGTATGGCGTCGGCTATCTCGAACACCGATATCACGAAAACTGAGCGAACGATTTTCTTTAAACTCGCCCAGTTTCAAGGTCCTGACCAGTCCTAAGTTTGACCAAAATTTCATTAGTTTCAAAACTCTCTGACTATACGTACTGCTAACTTGAAAATGGCCCATACTGTCCATATTCGGTATGGGGTCGGCTATCTCGAACACCGATATCTCGAAAACTGAGCGAACGATTTTCTTTAAACTCGCCCAGTTTTAAGGTCCTGACCAGTCCTAAGTTTGACCAAAATTTCATTTGTTTCAAAACTCTCTAATATGCGTACTGCTAACTTGAAAATGGCCCATACTGCCCATATTGGGTATGGGGTCGGCTATCTCGAACACCGATATCTCGAAAACTGAGCGAACGATTTTCTTTAAACTCGCCCAGTTTCAAGGTCCTGACCAGTCCTAAGTTTGACCAAAATTTCATTTGTTTCAAAACTCTCTAATATGCGTACTGCTAACTTGAAAATGGCCCACACTGCCCATATTGGGTATGGCGTCGGCTATCTCGAACACCGATATCACGAAAACTGAGCGAACGATTTTCTTTAAACTCGCCCAGTTTCAAGGTCCTGACCAGTCCTAAGTTTGACCAAAATTTCATTAGTTTCAAAACTCTCTGACTATACGTACTGCTAACTTGAAAATGGCCCATACTGTCCATATTCGGTATGGGGTCGGCTATCTCGAACACCGATATCTCGAAAACTGAGCGAACGATTTTCTTTAAACTCGCCCAGTTTTAAGGTCCTGACCAGTCCTAAGTTTGACCAAAATTTCATTAGTTTCAAAACTCTCTAATATGCGTACTGCTAACTTGAAAATGGCCCATACTGCCCATATTGGGTATGGCGTCGGCTATCTCGAACACCGATATCTCGAAAACTGAGCGAACGATTTTCTTTAAACTCGCCCAGTTTCAAGGTCCTGACCAGTCCTAAGTTTGACCAAAATTTCATTTGTTTCAAAACTCTCTAATATGCGTACTGCTAACTTGAAAATGGCCCATACTGCCCATATTGGGTATGGCGTCGGCTATCTCGAACACCGATATCACGAAAACTGAGCGAACGATTTTCTTTAAACTCGCCCAGTTTCAAGGTCCTGACCAGTCCTAAGTTTGACCAAAATTTCATTAGTTTCAAAACTCTCTGACTATACGTACTGCTAACTTGAAAATGGCCCATACTGTCCATATTCGGTATGGGGTCGGCTATCTCGAACACCGATATCTCGAAAACTGAGCGAACGATTTTCTTTAAACTCGCCCAGTTTTAAGGTCCTGACCAGTCCTAAGTTTGACCAAAATTTCATTTGTTTCAAAACTCTCTAATATGCGTACTGCTAACTTGAAAATGGCCCATACTGCCCATATTGGGTATGGCGTCGGCTATCTCGAACACCGATATCTCGAAAACTGAGCGAACGATTTTCTTTAAACTCGCCCAGTTTCAAGGTCCTGACCAGTCCTAAGTTTGACCAAAATTTCATTTGTTTCAAAACTCTCTAATATGCGTACTGCTAACTTGAATATGGCCCATACTGTCCATATTCGGTATGGGGTCGGCTATCTCGAACACCGATATCTCGAAAACTGAGCGAACGATTTTCTTTAAACTCGCCCAGTTTCAAGGTCCTGACCAGTCCTAAGTTTGACCAAAATTTCATTTGTTTCAAAACTCTCTAATATGCGTACTGCTAACTTGAAAATGGCCCATACTGCCCATATTGGGTATGGCGTCGGCTATCTCGAACACCGATATCACGAAAACTGAGCGAACGATTTTCTTTAAACTCGCCCAGTTTCAAGGTCCTGACCAGTCCTAAGTTTGACCAAAATTTCATTAGTTTCAAAACTCTCTGACTATACGTACTGCTAACTTGAAAATGGCCCATACTGTCCATATTCGGTATGGGGTCGGCTATCTCGAACACCGATATCTCGAAAACTGAGCGAACGATTTTCTTTAAACTCGCCCAGTTTTAAGGTCCTGACCAGTCCTAAGTTTGACCAAAATTTCATTTGTTTCAAAACTCTCTAATATGCGTACTGCTAACTTGAAAATGGCCCATACTGCCCATATTGGGTATGGCGTCGGCTATCTCGAACACCGATATCTCGAAACTGAGCGAACGATTTTCTTTAAACTCGCCCAGTTTCAAGGTCCTGACCAGTCCTAAGTTTGACCAAAATTTCATTTGTTTCAAAACTCTCTAATATGCGTACTGCTAACTTGAATATGGCCCATACTGTCCATATTCGGTATGGGGTCGGCTATCTCGAACACCGATATCTCGAAAACTGAGCGAACGATTTTCTTTAAACTCGCCCAGTTTCAAGGTCCTGACCAGTCCTAAGTTTGACCAAAATTTCATTTGTTTCAAAACTCTCTAATATGCGTACTGCTAACTTGAAAATGGCCCATACTGCCCATATTGGGTATGGCGTCGGCTATCTCGAACACCGATATCACGAAAACTGAGCGAACGATTTTCTTTAAACTCGCCCAGTTTCAAGGTCCTGACCAGTCCTAAGTTTGACCAAAATTTCATTTGTTTCAAAACTCTCTAATATGCGTACTGCTAACTTGAATATGGCCCATACTGTCCATATTCGGTATGGGGTCGGCTATCTCGAACACCGATATCTCGAAAACTGAGCGAACGATTTTCTTTAAACTCGCCCAGTTTCAAGGTCCTGACCAGTCCTAAGTTTGACCAAAATTTCATTCGTTTCAAAACTCTCTAATATGCGTACTGCTAACTTGAAAATGGCCCATACTGCCCATATTGGGTATGGCGTCGGCTATCTCGAACACCGATATCACGAAAACTGAGCGAACGATTTTCTTTAAACTCGCCCAGTTTCAAGGTCCTGACCAGTCCTAAGTTTGACCAAAATTTCATTAGTTTCAAAACTCTCTGACTATACGTACTGCTAACTTGAAAATGGCCCATACTGTCCATATTCGGTATGGGGTCGGCTATCTCGAACACCGATATCTCGAAAACTGAGCGAACGATTTTCTTTAAACTCGCCCAGTTTTAAGGTCCTGACCAGTCCTAAGTTTGACCAAAATTTCATTTGTTTCAAAACTCTCTAATATGCGTACTGCTAACTTGAAAATGGCCCATACTGCCCATATTGGGTATGGCGTCGGCTATCTCGAACACCGATATCTCGAAAACTGAGCGAACGATTTTCTTTAAACTCGCCCAGTTTCAAGGTCCTGACCAGTCCTAAGTTTGACCAAAATTTCATTTGTTTCAAAACTCTCTAATATGCGTACTGCTAACTTGAATATGGCCCATACTGTCCATATTCGGTATGGGGTCGGCTATCTCGAACACCGATATCTCGAAAACTGAGCGAACGATTTTCTTTAAACTCGCCCAGTTTCAAGGTCCTGACCAGTCCTAAGTTTGACCAAAATTTCATTTGTTTCAAAACTCTCTAATATGCGTACTGCTAACTTGAAAATGGCCCATACTGCCCATATTGGGTATGGCGTCGGCTATCTCGAACACCGATATCACGAAAACTGAGCGAACGATTTTCTTTAAACTCGCCCAGTTTCAAGGTCCTGACCAGTCCTAAGTTTGACCAAAATTTCATTAGTTTCAAAACTCTCTGACTATACGTACTGCTAACTTGAAAATGGCCCATACTGTCCATATTCGGTATGGGGTCGGCTATCTCGAACACCGATATCTCGAAAACTGAGCGATCGATTTTCTTTAAACTCGCCCAGTTTTAAGGTCCTGACCAGTCCTAAGTTTGACCAAAATTTCATTTGTTTCAAAACTCTCTAATATGCGTACTGCTAGCTTGAAAATAGCCCATACTGCCCATATTGGGTATGGCGTCGGCTATCTCGAACACCGATATCTCAAAAACTGAGCGAACGATTTTCTTTAAACTCGCCCAGTTTCAAGGTCCTGACCAGTCCTAAGTTTGACCAAAATTTCATTTGTTTCAAAACTCTCTAATATGCGTACTGCTAACTTGAATATGGCCCATACTGTCCATATTCGGTATGGGGTCGGCTATCTCGAACACCGATATCTCGAAAACTGAGCGAACGATTTTCTTTAAACTCGCCCAGTTTCAAGGTCCTGACCAGTCCTAAGTTTGACCAAAATTTCATTCGTTTCAAAACTCTCTAATATGCGTACTGCTAACTTGAAAATGGCCCATACTGCCCATATTGGGTATGGCGTCGGCTATCTCGAACACCGATATCACGATAAAATGAGCGAACGATTTTCTTTAAACTCGCCCAGTTTCAAGGTCCTGACCAGTCCTAAGTTTGACCAAAATTTCATTTGTTTCAAAACTCTCTAATATGCGTACTGCTAACTTGAAAATGGCCCATACTGCCCATATTGGGTATGGCGTCGGCTATCTCGAACACCGATATCTCGAAAACTGAGCGAACGATTTTCTTTAAACTCGCCCAGTTTCAAGGTCCTGACCAGTCCTAAGTTTGACCAAAATTTCATTTGTTTCAAAACTCTCTAATATGCGTACTGCTAACTTGAATATGGCCCATACTGTCCATATTCGGTATGGGGTCGGCTATCTCGAACACCGATATCTCGAAAACTGAGCGAACGATTTTCTTTAAACTCGCCCAGTTTCAAGGTCCTGACCAGTCCTAAGTTTGACCAAAATTTCATTTGTTTCAAAACTCTCTAATATGCGTACTGCTAACTTGAAAATGGTCCATACTGCCCATATTGGGTATGGCGTCGGCTATCTCGAACACCGATATCACGAAAACTGAGCGAACGATTTTCTTTAAACTCGCCCAGTTTCAAGGTCCTGACCAGTCCTAAGTTTGACCAAAATTTCATTAGTTTCAAAACTCTCTGACTATACGTACTGCTAACTTGAAAATGGCCCATACTGTCCATATTCGGTATGGGGTCGGCTATCTCGAACACCGATATCTCGAAAACTGAGCGAACGATTTTCTTTAAACTCGCCCAGTTTTAAGGTCCTGACCAGTCCTAAGTTTGACCAAAATTTCATTTGTTTCAAAACTCTCTAATATGCGTACTGCTAACTTGAAAATGGCCCATACTGCCCATATTGGGTATGGCGTCGGCTATCTCGAACACCGATATCTCGAAAACTGAGCGAACGATTTTCTTTAAACTCGCCCAGTTTCAAGGTCCTGACCAGTCCTAAGTTTGACCAAAATTTCATTTGTTTCAAAACTCTCTAATATGCGTACTGCTAACTTGAAAATGGCCCATACTGCCCATATTGGGTATGGCGTCGGCTATCTCGAACACCGATATCACGAAAACTGAGCGAACGATTTTCTTTAAACTCGCCCAGTTTCAAGGTCCTGACCAGTCCTAAGTTTGACCAAAATTTCATTAGTTTCAAAACTCTCTGACTATACGTACTGCTAACTTGAAAATGGCCCATACTGTCCATATTCGGTATGGGGTCGGCTATCTCGAACACCGATATCTCGAAAACTGAGCGAACGATTTTCTTTAAACTCGCCCAGTTTTAAGGTCCTGACCAGTCCTAAGTTTGACCAAAATTTCATTTGTTTCAAAACTCTCTAATATGCGTACTGCTAACTTGAAAATGGCCCATACTGCCCATATTGGGTATGGCGTCGGCTATCTCGAACACCGATATCTCGAAACTGAGCGAACGATTTGTTTTAAACTCGCCCAGTTTCAAGGTCCTGACCAGTCCTAAGTTTGACCAAAATTTCATTTGTTTCAAAACTCTCTAATATGCGTACTGCTAACTTGAATATGGCCCATACTGTCCATATTCGGTATGGGGTCGGCTATCTCGAACACCGATATCTCGAAAACTGAGCGATCGATTTTCTTTAAACTCGCCCAGTTTCAAGGTCCTGACCAGTCCTAAGTTTGACCAAAATTTCATTTGTTTCAAAACTCTCTAATATGCGTACTGCTAACTTGAAAATGGCCCATACTGCCCATATTGGGTATGGCGTCGGCTATCTCGAACACCGATATCACGAAAACTGAGCGAACGATTTTCTTTAAACTCGCCCAGTTTCAAGGTCCTGACCAGTCCTAAGTTTGACCAAAATTTCATTTGTTTCAAAACTCTCTAATATGCGTACTGCTAACTTGAATATGGCCCATACTGTCCATATTCGGTATGGGGTCGGCTATCTCGAACACCGATATCTCGAAAACTGAGCGAACGATTTTCTTTAAACTCGCCCAGTTTCAAGGTCCTGACCAGTCCTAAGTTTGACCAAAATTTCATTCGTTTCAAAACTCTCTAATATGCGTACTGCTAACTTGAAAATGGCCCATACTGCCCATATTGGGTATGGCGTCGGCTATCTCGAACACCGATATCACGAAAACTGAGCGAACGATTTTCTTTAAACTCGCCCAGTTTCAAGGTCCTGACCAGTCCTAAGTTTGACCAAAATTTCATTAGTTTCAAAACTCTCTGACTATACGTACTGCTAACTTGAAAATGGCCCATACTGTCCATATTCGGTATGGGGTCGGCTATCTCGAACACCGATATCTCGAAAACTGAGCGAACGATTTTCTTTAAACTCGCCCAGTTTCAAGGTCCTGACCAGTCCTAAGTTTGACCCAAATTTCATTAGTTTCAAAACTCTGTGCTATACGTACTGCTAACTTGAAAATGGCCCATACTGCCCATATTGGGTATGGCGTCGGCTATCTCGAACACCGATATCTCGAAAACTGAGCGAACGATTTTCTTTAAACTCGCCCAGTTTCAAGGTCCTGACCAGTCCTAAGTTTGACCAAAATTTCATTTGTTTCAAAACTCTCTAATATGCGTACTGCTAACTTGAATATGGCCCATACTGTCCATATTCGGTATGGGGTCGGCTATCTCGAACACCGATATCTCGAAAACTGAGCGAACGATTTTCTTTAAACTCGCCCAGTTTCAAGGTCCTGACCAGTTATAAGTTTGACCAAAATTTCATTTGTTTCAAAACTCTCTAATATGCGTACTGCTAACTTGAAAATGGCCCATACTGCCCATATTGGGTATGGCGTCGGCTATCTCGAACACCGATATCACGAAAACTGAGCGAACGATTTTCTTTAAACTCGCCCAGTTTCAAGGTCCTGACCAGTCCTAAGTTTGACCAAAATTTCATTTGTTTCAAAACTCTCTAATATGCGTACTGCTAACTTGAATATGGCCCATACTGTCCATATTCGGTATGGGGTCGGCTATCTCGAACACCGATATCTCGAAAACTGAGCGAACGATTTTCTTTAAACTCGCCCAGTTTCAAGGTCCTGACCAGTCCTAAGTTTGACCAAAATTTCATTTGTTTCAAAACTCTCTAATATGCGTACTGCTAACTTGAAAATGGCCCATACTGCCCATATTGGGTATGGCGTCGGCTATCTCGAACACCGATATCTCAAAAACTGAGCGAACGATTTTCTTTAAACTCGCCCAGTTTCAAGGTCCTGACCAGTCCTAAGTTTGACCAAAATTTCATTTGTTTCAAAACTCTCTAATATGCGTACTGCTAACTTGAATATGGCCCATACTGTCCATATTCGGTATGGGGTCGGCTATCTCGAACACCGATATCATGAAAACTGAGCGAACGATTTTCTTTAAACTCGCCCAGTTTCAAGGTCCTGACCAGTCCTAAGTTTGACCAAAATTTCATTTGTTTCAAAACTCTCTAATATGCGTACTGTTAACTTGAAAATGGCCCATACTGCCCATATTGGGTATGGCGTCGGCTATCTCGAACACCGATATCTCGAAAACTGAGCGAACGATTTTCTTTAAACTCGCCCAGTTTCAAGGTCCTGACCAGTCCTAAGTTTGACCAAAATTTCATTTGTTTCAAAACTCTCTAATATGCGTACTGCTAACTTGAATATGGCCCATACTGTCCATATTCGGTATGGGGTCGGCTATCTCGAACACCGATATCTCGAAAACTGAGCGAACGATTTTCTTTAAACTCGCCCAGTTTCAAGGTCCTGACCAGTCCTAAGTTTGACCAAAATTTCATTTGTTTCAAAACTCTCTAATATGCGTACTGCTAACTTGAAAATGGCCCATACTGCCCATATTGGGTATGGCGTCGGCTATCTCGAACACCGATATCACGAAAACTGAGCGAACGATTTTCTTTAAACTCGCCCAGTTTCAAGGTCCTGACCAGTCCTAAGTTTGACCAAAATTTCATTAGTTTCAAAACTCTCTGACTATACGTACTGCTAACTTGAAAATGGCCCATACTGTCCATATTCGGTATGGGGTCGGCTATCTCGAACACCGATATCTCGAAAACTGAGCGAACGATTTTCTTTAAACTCGCCCAGTTTTAAGGTCCTGACCAGTCCTAAGTTTGACCAAAATTTCATTTGTTTCAAAACTCTCTAATATGCGTACTGCTAACTTGAAAATGGCCCATACTGCCCATATTGGGTATGGCGTCGGCTATCTCGAACACCGATATCTCGAAAACTGAGCGAACGATTTTCTTTAAACCCGCCCAGTTTCAAGGTCCTGACCAGTCCTAAGTTTGACCAAAATTTCATTTGTTTCAAAACTCTCTAATATGCGTACTGCTAACTTGAAAATGGCCCATACTGCCCATATTGGGTATGGCGTCGGCTATCTCGAACACCGATATCACGAAAACTGAGCGAACGATTTTCTTTAAACTCGCCCAGTTTCAAGGTCCTGACCAGTCCTAAGTTTGACCAAAATTTCATTAGTTTCAAAACTCTCTGACTATACGTACTGCTAACTTGAAAATGGCCCATACTGTCCATATTCGGTATGGGGTCGGCTATCTCGAACACCGATATCTCGAAAACTGAGCGAACGATTTTCTTTAAACTCGCCCAGTTTTAAGGTCCTGACCAGTCCTAAGTTTGACCAAAATTTCATTTGTTTCAAAACTCTCTAATATGCGTACTGCTAACTTGAAAATGGCCCATACTGCCCATATTGGGTATGGCGTCGGCTATCTCGAACACCGATATCTCGAAACTGAGCGAACGATTTTCTTTAAACTCGCCCAGTTTCAAGGTCCTGACCAGTCCTAAGTTTGACCAAAATTTCATTTGTTTCAAAACTCTCTAATATGCGTACTGCTAACTTGAATATGGCCCATACTGTCCATATTCGGTATGGGGTCGGCTATCTCGAACACCGATATCTCGAAAACTGAGCGATCGATTTTCTTTAAACTCGCCCAGTTTCAAGGTCCTGACCAGTCCTAAGTTTGACCAAAATTTCATTTGTTTCAAAACTCTCTAATATGCGTACTGCTAACTTGAAAATGGCCCATACTGCCCATATTGGGTATGGCGTCGGCTATCTCGAACACCGATATCACGAAAACTGAGCGAACGATTTTCTTTAAACTCGCCCAGTTTCAAGGTCCTGACCAGTCCTAAGTTTGACCAAAATTTCATTTGTTTCAAAACTCTCTAATATGCGTACTGCTAACTTGAATATGGCCCATACTGTCCATATTCGGTATGGGGTCGGCTATCTCGAACACCGATATCTCGAAAACTGAGCGAACGATTTTCTTTAAACTCGCCCAGTTTCAAGGTCCTGACCAGTCCTAAGTTTGACCAAAATTTCATTCGTTTCAAAACTCTCTAATATGCGTACTGCTAACTTGAAAATGGCCCATACTGCCCATATTGGGTATGGCGTCGGCTATCTCGAACACCGATATCACGAAAACTGAGCGAACGATTTTCTTTAAACTCGCCCAGTTTCAAGGTCCTGACCAGTCCTAAGTTTGACCAAAATTTCATTAGTTTCAAAACTCTCTGACTATACGTACTGCTAACTTGAAAATGGCCCATACTGTCCATATTCGGTATGGGGTCGGCTATCTCGAACACCGATATCTCGAAAACTGAGCGAACGATTTTCTTTAAACTCGCCCAGTTTTAAGGTCCTGACCAGTCCTAAGTTTGACCAAAATTTCATTTGTTTCAAAACTCTCTAATATGCGTACTGCTAACTTGAAAATGGCCCATACTGCCCATATTGGGTATGGCGTCGGCTATCTCGAACACCGATATCTCGAAAACTGAGCGAACGATTTTCTTTAAACTCGCCCAGTTTCAAGGTCCTGACCAGTCCTAAGTTTGACCAAAATTTCATTTGTTTCAAAACTCTCTAATATGCGTACTGCTAACTTGAATATGGCCCATACTGTCCATATTCGGTATGGGGTCGGCTGTCTCGAACACCGATATCTCGAAAACTGAGCGAACGATTTTCTTTAAACTCGCCCAGTTTCAAGGTCCTGACCAGTCCTAAGTTTGACCAAAATTTCATTTGTTTCAAAACTCTCTAATATGCGTACTGCTAACTTGAAAATGGCCCATACTGCCCATATTGGGTATGGCGTCGGCTATCTCGAACACCGATATCACGAAAACTGAGCGAACGATTTTCTTTGAACTCGCCCAGTTTCAAGGTCCTGACCAGTCCTAAGTTTGACCAAAATTTCATTAGTTTCAAAACTCTCTGACTATACGTACTGCTAACTTGAAAATGGCCCATACTGTCCATATTCGGTATGGGGTCGGCTATCTCGAACACCGATATCTCGAAAACTGAGCGAACGATTTTCTTTAAACTCGCCCAGTTTTAAGGTCCTGACCAGTCCTAAGTTTGACCAAAATTTCATTTGTTTCAAAACTCTCTAATATGCGTACTGCTAACTTGAAAATGGCCCATACTGCCCATATTGGGTATGGCGTCGGCTATCTCGAACACCGATATCTCAAAAACTGAGCGAACGATTTTGTTTAAACTCGCCCAGTTTCAAGGTCCTGACCAGTCCTAAGTTTGACCAAAATTTCATTTGTTTCAAAACTCTCTAATATGCGTACTGCTAACTTGAATATGGCCCATACTGTCCATATTCGGTATGGGGTCGGCTATCTCGAACACCGATATCTCGAAAACTGAGCGAACGATTTTCTTTAAACTCGCCCAGTTTCAAGGTCCTGACCAGTCCTAAGTTTGACCAAAATTTCATTCGTTTCAAAACTCTCTAATATGCGTACTGCTAACTTGAAAATGGCCCATACTGCCCATATTGGGTATGGCGTCGGCTATCTCGAACACCGATATCACGAAAACTGAGCGAACGATTTTCTTTAAACTCGCCCAGTTTCAAGGTCCTGACCAGTCCTAAGTTTGACCAAAATTTCATTTGTTTCAAAACTCTCTAATATGCGTACTGCTAACTTGAAAATGGCCCATACTGCCCATATTGGGTATGGCGTCGGCTATCTCGAACACCGATATCTCGAAAACTGAGCGAACGATTTTCTTTAAACTCGCCCAGTTTCAAGGTCCTGACCAGTCCTAAGTTTGACAAAATTTCATTTGTTTCAAAACTCTCTAATATGCGTACTGCTAACTTGAATATGGCCCATACTGTCCATATTCGGTATGGGGTCGGCTATCTCGAACACCGATATCTCGAAAACTGAGCGAACGATTTTCTTTAAACTCGCCCAGTTTCAAGGTCCTGACCAGTCCTAAGTTTGACCAAAATTTCATTTGTTTCAAAACTCTCTAATATGCGTACTGCTAACTTGAAAATGGCCCATACTGCCCATATTGGGTATGGCGTCGGCTATCTCGAACACCGATATCACGAAAACTGAGCGAACGATTTTCTTTAAACTCGCCCAGTTTCAAGGTCCTGACCAGTCCTAAGTTTGACCAAAATTTCATTAGTTTCAAAACTCTCTGACTATACGTACTGCTAACTTGAAAATGGCCAATAGTTTCAAAGCTATCTGAAAATGGCCCATATTTTGTTTTTGTATCAAAAGTTTGTGAAACAAACGTTCCCCTGTTGAGTGCTGTGTGAATTTATATTTGGGTTTTTGAATTTGTAAAATCGAGGATGGCCAGGATGGCCACTTCGAAGAAAACGCTGCCCTTTATTTGAATGCCGAAACCCTTGGTGGGACTCGTGTATTTTAGGCGGATTCTTTGCATGTTGAATTGACATTGGAATAGATAGTGATTTATGGGCATGTTTTCTTTTTATTGTATTTACCTCTCTTTTGTGCACGTCATATTTGGCTTTAGTTGTTGTAAGCCCGGGCTAGGTCACATTAATGATTCGGGGATAGTTTCGGGTGAAGTCTTTTAGTATTTTCTGCCAGTTAATGTACAGTCAATTAGTACGTGGAGTGATCGGAAAGTAAAATTGTTGTCATTTCTTTCGTTTTTGTTATTTCGAGATGAAATTTCATCAAATAATGCAGCAATATATATTCGAGTATATAGGCAGTCATTCCATTGCAATAACGTTGAAGCTGTCGTTATTCGCCTAACGTTATGTGACGCAACGTAACGTCGAAGTTTTATTCTTATGTCAAAAAACTTCTTTGTTCAAAGTTTTGTAACGCCCCGGTTTAAATTCCGTTTGTCAGCATATTATATAATACTTATTAAATGCAACGTACAAGCTACGAGGATGCTTATCGAATGGATTTGTCTCTATAGAGTCTCGCAAATACCGACTCTTAAGATTAAAGAACATATTTCATTTTCGGGAAGTCATTTTTATAAGTACGTATATATTTACTGCAAGCTCGAAACATTCTAGTTTTTGCCAGTCTTTTCTTTTTATCATTTCGTTAAACATAGGCTAGAAAACAAGATACATTCAGTTTAGGTTTACAAAATGAAATCAAAATTCTTGCATATTTTAGGCTAAGTTCGCCGTATTAGTAGATAAAGCATCAGAATGCCTTATGTTTTCGAAAAAAAATAATGTTAGAAAAATTAATATTCATTAAAAAATATCAACCAACTTTTAAAAAATAATATTCATTAAAAAATATCAACCAACTTTTCAAACACGCCAAATACACTAAAAAAAGTCAACCCAGGGATACAGGTGCGCCGGGTCACATGAAGTGACGTCATTACGCTGTCTCGTGCATGAACGCCTCACGTCATTGTTTTAAAATGCCAATGGTATTTAATTACAAACGATCAATGTTTATTCGTACAATTTCATATCAATCGGTCGACGCAAACTTATTTTACAGCACTTTTATACGTACTTTCCGATCGCCCCTCGTACATATGGTTGCATGCGGATAGGCCATTCGCATTCTATTAGTCACATCCGTAACAATTCTTTTCTTATTCATAATCAACCTTAAGTTTAGGAATCGTATTTGCAACAATGACATCCGTATCTGTGTGTATAATATCCGCAGCATCTGTTAGGTCAGCGAACACATTTTGAAAATAGTCAAACTTCAGACAATGATGAAAATCTAAACCGATGGATAATACCACGTTGCTGAAGGCCCTACGGACGATTGCGGATTAGGTACGATTCTTGCTACGAATATGACGGACAGATACGGAAGACTTATCAGCAAGCATCTGTATTTGCTAGTGTGACTGTTCTATGACCAATAGGAGTGGTTGCTGAAACCATAGCGAACGTCTCCATATACGCAAGTGACTGGTAATATGTAATATCCGTAACTTATCTGTATATATCCGTGGCTGTCCCTATCATGCAAATACAAATAAATCTATCAATGCTTGTCCATATTTATTTGGCATTCATTCGTTACTTTAGCCCCGCCCTTTACAGCTAAAAAAATAATCCTAAACTATTATTATATGTTAGTTAAACCTAGCCCTCAGACGGAAAGCTACATGTAACTTGTTGAGAGAGAGAGCGTGTCCTCCTCTTCATACAAGTTGCTGAAAAATAATGGGCTGTACTGTTATGCGCTGTCCTTACTGTTGTCTGCATGTAAGCTGGGATTTTGAATGTAATTGTATGGATTCCTCATCTCTCTATTCCTATTTGTAATTATTTTTGTGTTGTTTTAGCCTTATGTACGTTTTCATATTTTAGTTCAGTTCAGGTAACTGAGTGGCCGCCTATTGGGGAATAGCTGCTCACTCGGCTTACTATATGTTTTGTTGGTATTGGTATAAGTAGTGTCATTTTGTTTTTTCCAACCCCTCGGTTTATGGAGTGGGAATTTCTTTCTGATTGTGCCATTTCCTGATCATTGCCTATATACTTGTATCTTTTTATTTGTAATAATAAAACGTTAATTTCAGTCGACATCCTAATCGTGTACTGGTGATTATGTGCGTATGCGCATATGTGCGTACTGCCAACTGCTAGCAGTACAGACAGCAGTATACTGCCAACTGCTAGCAGTACAGCAGTATACTGCCTACTGCTACTGCTACTGCTGACTTCCTACCGGTGTAGAAAATCTAGATATTTGGAAATCAAGGGCTGTAAATGCACTTCCTTGTCAATTTTATCATAGCAGAAAACAAATATCAAGGTCAGACTTCCCACATAAGAACAGTTTATACTGAATCATTGCTTTTGAAAATTTTGAAAACCTAGTCTAGGTATTCGTAGCTATTGTCGCATGTAATCATAATCTGACATTAAATTACTTTGGACTTTGACTAGGCTTAAATTACTTTGGACTTTGACTAGGCTTATTTTAAATTCAATTTTTCAGTTCCACATAACAGATCTGTAGTTTGCTAAGAGTGGTATCCACGACTGAGGCCTTTTTGCCCTGGAGCCGATAGCATGGGATGGAGAAAATGGGACTGGGAGACAGAATATATTCACATGTGCTTTTTCATGCTTGTTCACATTAAAATAATTCAGGTTTCAAAGCCTAGCTGTGTATATGAACTATATGTGCCATAAATTACCTTTGAATACACATTAGGAGCTCAACATGCGAAAAACATGGGAGACTCATTTTACAGCCCCTTTCACTCGAGTTTGCCATTTGACTGTTTAGGTCAATCAAGTTTGTGTGAAAATCAGGTTACTTTTAATTAGCTCACCTGAGCTGAAGGAGCTTATAGGATGGCCATGATCCGGCATCCGTCTGTCGTCTGTCGTCCGTTCGTCGTCCACAATTTCAAAGATGTTCTTCTCTGAAACCGCTTGGCCAATCAAAGTGAAATTTTATGTGGAGCATCCATGGGTAAGGGGAACTGAAGTTTGATCGCGAGATCCGGGTCACATGACCAAGATGGCCGCCACGCCCATATATGGTAAAACACTTCTAAAATCTTCTTCTCCAGAACCAGTGGGCCGATTTCCACAAAACTTGGTATGTAGCATCGGGAACGTCAACCAATCATAGTTTGTTAAAATGATGACCCTTGGATGACCTTGACCTATTTTACGGCAAGGTCAAATTTGGAAATATTTTGCCGATTTCCACGAAACTTGGTATGTAGCATTGGGGACTTCAACCAATCATTGTTTGATAAAATGATGACCCTAGGATGACCTTGACCTATTTTACGGCAAGGTCAAATTTGGAAATATAGGCTTTTACATGGGTAAAAGTGAAAACTATGATTTTTTTTTTAAACTATTGCAGCCTGAGCCCTAAAAGTGGTAGATGAAAACAACTAATGGAGTAGATGAAGGTATGTGATTAATTTAGGTCAAGGTCATCTCTTGACCTTGGCCAGTCTGTTGTCCATACACACTTTTCAAAGATCTTCTCCTCTGAAACCGCTTGGCCAATCAAAGTGAAATATTATGTGGAGCATCCATGGGTAAGGGAGACGAATGTTTGATTGCGAAATCCAGGTCACATGACCATATATGGTAAAAACCACTAAAAATCTTCTTCTCCAGAACCGGTGGGCCGATTTCCAAGAAACTTGGTATGTAGCATTTGGGACTACAGCCCATCATAAATTGATCAAATGATGACCCTATCATGATCTTGACCTATTTTATGGCAAGGTCAATTTTGTAAACACAGGCTTTTACATGGGAAAAAGTGAAAATTATGGATTTTTTGAAAACTTTTGCAGCCTGAGGCCTGAAAAGTGGTAGATGCAAACAATTAATAGAGTAGATGAAGGGATATGATTAATTTAGGTCAAGGTCATCTCTTGACCTTGGAGGGTCTGTCTTCCATACACACTTTTCAAAGATCTTCTCTGAAACCGCTTGGCCAGTCAAAGTGAAATTTTATGTGGGGACGAAAGTTTGATTGGGAAATCCGGGTCAAATGACCAAGATGGCCGCCATGCCCATATATGGTAAAAACCACTCAAAAATCTTCTTCTCCAGAACCGAAAGGCTGATTTCCAGGAAACTTGGTATGTAGCATCGGAGACTCTAGCCCATCATATTTTGATAAAATGATGACCCTGGGATGACCTTGACCTATCTTATGGCAAGGTCAATTTTGTTAACATAGGCTTTAACATGGGTAAAAGGCTTAAACAATGGATATTATGGAAACTATAGCAGCCCAAGACATGAAAGTTGCTACATACAGACAACTAATAGTCAGTGAAGGTATATAATTAATTAAGGTCAATGTCATTTTTTGACCTTGACCATAGTCTGTCTTCCACTATTCCAAAAATCTTCTTCTCTGAAACCATTTGGCCTATGAAAGTGAAATTGTATGTGCAGCCTCCATGGACAGGGGGAAGAAAAGTTTTTATGATTTGAAAAAGACATTGAGTCTCAGGAGTTATTCTGACCCTGCCCTAGAGTTATATACATGCATTGTACCATTCAAGTCTAACAAGTTTATTGGTACAAGTATATATCTCAGGTCTCAGGTGAGCGTTTACAGGACCATTGGTCCTCTGGTTCTAATTTAGAACTCAAATAGTGTCCCATGTGCCAGGTGTTCTTAAAATCTGTTCAGCATTTTATCTTTATATGCCGGGATATGAAATATTAGGGGGTATTATAGTTTTTGCTTTTTCCGTCTGTCTGTAAAATTGCTTTGTGTCAAAGATTTCTGAGGAACTACTTAACCTAGAATTTTAAAATTTGATACAAAGCTAGGGTATGTCAAGTTGTATTTTGTATTTGAGAATGAACAATCTCCAGCTTATCATTCCCTTTATTTATCCATTTTTCTTTCTATCCAAGAAATTGATTTCAGAGTTTCAAACTAAATGACCTTCAAAAGGGCAAACTGATCAATCAATCTAGGTGTCTTTTAGACAACACGAGAAGAAACTCAGATTTTCACAACACATGGTTTTCTTGCATAATGCATTTTATGGTAAATGGCAAACTTGAATGAAAGGGGTTGTATTTATGAATCATGATGATAAGAGTTGCGTCAAGTGAAATACAGTCTTATTCTAAGGTACAAGTAGGCAAAGATCAGGAAAAGGGGCAATCAGAAAAAGATTCCTGTGTTGTTTTATTTTGAAAATAGTTCATCTTCTGTATGTAACTATATGCATTGTTAGCTCACCTGAGCCGTCAGGCTCACAAGGTGAGCTTATAGTATACCCATGCTACGTCGTCCGTCCGTCCGTCGTCCGTCCGTCGTCCACCATTTTCAAAGATCTTCTCCTCTGAAACCGCTTGGCCAATCAAAGCCAAATTTTACATGAAGCATCTATGGGAAGGGGGAACCAATGTGTACATAAATAATCCAGGTCACATGACCAAGATGGCCGCCATGCCCATATATGGTAAAAACCCTTCAAAATCTTTTTCTCCGGAACCACTGGACCGATTTCAACCAAACTTGGCATGAAGCATTAATGGCTCAAGCACTACAATGTGTATATAAATCATGACCCTATGATGACCTTGACCTATTTAACGGCAAGGTCAACATAGGTCGCGAATGCATTTGAATGGAAAAATTGTTAAATTGTCATTTAAAGGAAAAATCTTGCAGAAAATGAGCAGTAGGACTGAATATTAATGATTCTGAAAAAATTGGGCACCAGGGGCTCATCCGCCCCCACCCCGGGGCAATATACATGTATATCTCCATAATATTCAAACATCTTCTCCTCTGAAACCGCTTGGCCAATCAAAGCGAAATTTTATGTGAAGCATCAATAGGAAGGGGTAACAAATATGTATATAAAAAATCCAGGTCACATGACCAAGATGGCCGCCATGCCCATATATGGTAAAAACCGTTCAAAAATCTTCTTCTCCAGAACCGGTTGACCGATTTCAACGAAACTTGGCACGAAGCATCGATGGCTCAAGCACTACAATGTGTATATAAATCATGACCCTGTGATGACCTTGACCTATTTTACGGGAAGGTCAACATAGGTCACCAATGCATTTGAATGGGGAAAACTTTTAAAATGTCATTTAAAGTGAAAGTCTTGCAGGAAATGGGCAGTAGGACTGGATATTAATGATTCTGAAAAAAATTGGACCCCAGGGGCTCATGTGCCCCCACCCCGGGGCAATATACATGTATATTTCCATAATATTCAAACGTCTTCTCCTCTGAAACCGCTTGGCCAAACAAAGCCAAATTTTAAGTGAAGCATCTATAGAATGGGGAAATCAATGTGTATATAAATAATCTAGGTCACATGACCAAGATGGCCGCCATGCCCATATATGGTAAAAACCCATCAAAAATCATCTTCTCTGAAACCAATAGACTGATTTCAAGGAAACTTGGCGTGAGGCATCGATGGCTAAAGTACTCCAATGTATATATAAATCATGACCCTGTGATGACCTTGACCAAGTTTATGGCAAGGTCAACATGGGCTGCCTGTGCATCTGAATTGGGAAAACTGTTAAAATGTCATTTGAAGGAAAAAGCCAACAGGAAATTGGCAAATGGACAGAATATTGAAGATTCTGAAAAAAGAAAATGGCCCAAGGGCTAATCTGCCACTGCACTGGAGTTAAATACATAATATTCAAACATGTTTATTGGTATATGCAGCTGATCTCAGGTGAGCGTTTACAGGACCATTGGTCCTCTGGTTGTTTGACTATGTATGAAAACTGGAATTACAAGCATTAAGCCGTAAAAAAATCTGCAAAAAAAAACCAAAACATGAGACTCATTGATGATATGAGCTGTGTCAAGTGAAATATCATCATCAAGATTTCAATAAAAGTTAAAAATTTTACAACAATGTGTCAGATACAAATACTAGACACTTTAACTTCTGTATGAAAGGTTTCACAGCTGTTGAGTGATATTCTTTATTATGCAGCTCATATGAAAAAAGTCAGTTAATATGTTAAGTTTTCAACAATTTATTTGCATTATGATATGTTTCTTATTATGCAATCTTTAACTGTAGTCTAGTGTACCTGAACTGCCATTAAAACTGTGTAAATTCCATTAGTGAATATCATGGAAGACTAATTTCCATGAAAATTGCAGAAGCAACATGAGCTGCATGATGAAATGATAAAACAACACACAACGTTACAAATATCAAACTTGGAAAAGTCGCAAAGAATGCTAAAACCTTGTTGTTTGCATTTGAGAACAGAAATGATATCACATGCACATATACTGGAAAAACTATACTGCCACTTACTTTTCATATATCATACAAAATGCTAACATTCTCATCATGCAGCACATATGAAATAATAACTCTAACATAAAAACTGTTCTTCAAAGATTCTAACCAGCCTGTGATGACACAAAAGATGGTTTGAAAAATGAAAATTTAGAATTTAAAAACTTATTTACACAACTTCAAAACATTGTGTCGCTTGCTTCACTTTATACCAAAAATACTCTCAGGTGTAATTTTTGGACCATCGGTCCTCTGTTTAACATGAGTACTTGTCAATTTCAGTTAAATAGATAAGCAGTGACTCTTAGGAAAAATAACAGGTGCCCATAACTTTAATTAGAACAAAATACATAATTTTGTTTTCATTTTATCACATCCTAATCCCACCGCCTATTTTTATACATGTGAAAACATGTTAAAGCTTTTCTTGTTCTTATTCAAGTTTGTTCCGAAACATGGCTTGTAGGTACTCGTTAGAACTGCCTCAGCGAGGCGCTTCTAATGTGTACCCACAATCAATGTTTTGAGCAAAAAATTTTAAAATTATCAAAAAATTTCATATGAAATTCTCTGTATATTGCATGGGCAAGTTTTCGTAATGAAAGGCTCAAGGGACTTAGATCGATAGGCGATTAGGTAGGTGATGTTTGTCAATCCTTGTGCAATCGGGCTTTTCCTAATTATTGTACATAGTCACAGATTTACATCAATGTTTGAGTGATGTAATCACTATATTTTCCAATTCGAATATCATAAAGTACAATAAATGATTATGATAGAATAATCATTGTTTCAAAATATACTCGATACAACAATCACTATATATCTGGTGTACGTTACGGTGCACTGACGAGGACCTCCCAAACTAGGGTATAATTTCAGTCACAAACACTAGCAAAAGAACACGCTGCAATGCAAATAATCCAAAAAAGAGATAATTTTGTTGTAGCAAAAACAAAGGCGCTGATCTGCTTCGCATAGGCATTAATCTGGTTTTCACATGACGCGGCTCACTAACCACCCAAATAAACAACAGTTTGACTCAACCACTTTCTTGTGTAGGCTCAGACCTTCTAAGCGTTTTAAAACCAGTATTCAGTCGTTAATATTAGCAGGCTTTTTTTTTTTCCTCACGACCCCAACATTACGGACACTTGCTCATGCAATATACAGAGAATTTTTTCAGTAGCAAAAATAATAATAATAAAGATCACATTTTTAGCATTAATGCGCAAAACATTGATTGTGGGTACACGAGTACCCACAATCTATGTTTTGGATCAGAATTAAGAAAAAAGGTATACCC
The DNA here is from genome assembly GCA_964017185.1 of Rugalucina vietnamica. Classification (NCBI taxonomy): domain Eukaryota; kingdom Metazoa; phylum Mollusca; class Bivalvia; order Lucinida; family Lucinidae; genus Rugalucina; species Rugalucina vietnamica. The sequence continues at coordinate 40,563,071 of OZ024883.1, read as the reverse complement.
CTGCAACCCCCACCCCCCTACATTTTTTTCGATAAAAAAGTGGGGTTTAAGGGGGTATACATTTCACGGTCATGTTTTCCTGATGTGAAAAGGCGGTGGGGGGTGAGTGGTGTCGAATGATCGATTGCATTCAGCCATTGACATTGGCTGATTGTTCGGTTTCTGCTTAATATGAGTGTGCAAACTGCTAGGAAAACGAGCCGGTGTGGCAAGACTCGAAGTCACTTGCAAGGTTTTGTGACCAAAAAAGTATGGACGAAAGTCACAGGAAAAAAGTCACAAAGCTAAAATTGTATCCAATACATGTGGTAAACATGGGAACGAGCTCCAAAAGGGGTAGTTGAAATGTTCCGGCAATGGTAATTTCGAGATTGTTCCAAAGGTAACCAGAAATAGGTCTCAGTGGTTTTGTGAATACATTCGACGTATTTAATGATAGAGGGTTGATTATCGCAAAGTTGTTCCATTCAAAAATAATTTGTCTATGATCACGACTCAAAATGACGGTTGAATCCACTATTTTTATTACCAATTAGTACCGATTCTGTTTGGTGCTTTCATAAAGTGAATATAGCGAAATTAGTTCGGTTTCAACCATTTTTTTGCGCTGTATTTACCGCGAGATTATCTTTACATTGAACAGCTTTGCGATATTTTTCTGTTTTCACTAACATTCCAAAATCTTCACAAAAACTTTATTCCAACCTTTATTGCCATTGGAACCAAAGTTCACTACCTTCTTTTTTGAGCTAGTTCACCACAAAATTAAAGAATACTATGCCGCATGTTCATCGCTTCAGACAGTAAGATGTGTCGTAAATATATTTGCAACTTTCAAAAGCATGTTTTTGTTTTAATTTATTTATCAGATGACCACCAATCAATAATCATGAGTCGCTGCATGAAAAATGGAAACGGTCTATGATACATGATACTGGACCAAAATATTGATAATTGAAAAAAAAAAAAAAAAAAAAAAAAAAAAAAATTAAAACCGTTTTCGTTCGGCCATAAAAATGTGACCAGGCCCATGCCGGACCGCATATTTTACAAGTTTAAATTTGAGCGATTTAGAAAGGAAACCCAGCCTTCTAAGAGAGGAAAGGAGGAAGCGTACGGACCACCTCATCCCATTTCTATTCACATGCACACTTAATCATTCAATACATATGTATGTTTTAGGCGGCCCCGTGGCTAAAAGCGCTGATATTTCATTACCGCACTTTATCATTCGATCATCTCACCGCTATGCGTGATGTGGGTTCGAACACCATACGGACCACACATGAGACAAGCCAAGTTCTGCACGAGTCTGCCAGGTTTTCGTCCCATCTGATACAATCTACTAATTGGTCCGTCTCATATGAGCTGAAATAATACTGAAAGGGACGTAAAACTGAATAAAATACGTTTAAAATACAAGAGTCAATCATAAAGTCAATAAAACAGCGTGATCGACCGTGGCGATATTACAATATCATTCAGTGAGCGAGTAGAGGGGGGGGGGGGGGGTCATTGGTCGCACCTGCACATCACTAATTGGATTCCATTTCACGTGCTGCATGATGACATGCTTTTGTATTGATCAGTTGCATATTTCTGTCCATACAGAGCACATAGAGATTTTAATTTTCACTTCAAAATTGCATAAAGTGATACCGATTTGAACTGAAATCGACTGTCTTGAAATTTATTGAATGTCCCTTATCGCAGAGTTATGACGTCAGCATCTGGAGGTCAATTTGCGTCATAACCAGTTCATGTTTGGATTGTTTATTTATAAAAAGAAGCAAGAACAGACATCATTATGTGATTTCATTACAGGATTATGTCTTTGAAATAAGTTTTGTTACTGGGCATTTTGTGACACATCTTTCCTTTCACATTTGAGTCGATAATGTCAGCATGTTGGTGGCGTGAATCAGGCTGGGAACTTGTTTTTGACCGCCATTATTGCCTTTTGGAATGAGGGTACGTTTACAAACATTTGCAAAGAAAAATGACTACAACGCTTATTTTTCGGAATTTTTGGGTGCAAAATGTCGAAAAATTGATCTTTATTATGATATAGGTGTTCAAATGGGAGTAAAACGTTTATTTAAGCCAGTATTTGTTATTTTCATGTTTATTGGTGCGACTGAACCTTAAATTCGGTTGAAGAAAAAAGACACAAAGACCGAAAACTTATAAGAAAACTGCGTATGATTATTTGCAGAAATATGTGCAGAAATTTCTCTGAAAGTCTCAGAAAGTTTGAAAGCCTATACATTACAGGCGATTGCTGCAAATGAAGGCACTGATTGTCGATTCGTTTTGAACTCCAAAGAAATCGAACGTTTTTCGTTGCTATGCACATGAAAATATCCTTGCGAGCGGCCTCTGCGTATCTGCTGTAAATATATGCTAATGTTCGATATATGCATACGCATGTTCGTGCGAGTGCACGAGTCTGTGCATGCGTGCCTGCTCGCGCGCGCACGTGTGTGTGGGGGGGGGGGGGAGGGGCGCACACGCGCGCAAATGCAAGATGTCTATTGCATCCAATTATGACATACAAATATGGTGAGATTTATGACCCCTAAAGGTAGCCAGCTACCTGCGTCTTTTAAAGCCCCGCCCACTTTGCAACTCGTACCTGTGTGTGAGCTCCGCCCATTTTGCAACCCCTTGTGTAGCATTCATATGCAGCGAAATTTGGGTGGGACTAGATAGCGAAAAATGTTTTTTTTTTTTTTTTTTTTTTTTTTGCGAAAAGATGCCAAACGATGCAAAAAGAGGTATTTGAGTGCCAAAAGAGTCGTTTATGGTGCATATGATGCATTTTCAGAGAGTATGATAGTAGCAGCATGCCATAATACAAGTATAGGAATTTCTGAAAAATTTAAGTCCGACAAAAAGGTGCGATGGCTTAGTGACATGGGTATTACTAGGTGTGAATTTGGCTGACACGCGCGTTTATTGCCTTATGACACATTGCTGACTATACAAATAAAGATTATCATCAATGTCGTGATTTTTTTATTTAAACAATATTAATTTTTTATCTTAAATAAATGGAAAAATGGAATTCACGCATATTTTCAAGCCTCTTTTCGCTATCACTTTTTAGTCTCATTAATTGATTTTTTCATAACATCGGGAAGTGTCGTTATGCCTTCGTGACACTTTCGGGAATACATTTTACACCTCACGATGGCTTCACGATGGCTTCACGACATCGTCAAGCCTTCGCATACCATTCGCATCAACATCGTATGCAAAACTACCACTTCGTGTATCGTTCGTGACTGCATCGGGTATAATCGTGTGTCCATCGTGTGTCCATCGTATGTCCATCGGTAGGCTTCGTACATGCTTCGGCTCAACATTGGCTTTTTACCAAATTCGTGATGCAGGCGTCATACCTAGCCGATTTTAACACGCGATGGAATCACGATTATGAAAAGTTTCAATTTCGGCGGGGATCGTGAAGACATCGGGCCATTCGTGTGTGCATCGTTACCCATCGTATGTCCATCGGGAGACTTTTTAAGCCATCGGCATCACCCTCGCGAGCGGCACTAAAATCTTTGGCGTGTCAAAAAAATACAGGAAGGACACACGATGGTTCAATTTCGTGTTGGATTCGCGAGTGCATCATGGCCTTCGCAAAGCCATCGTGAGGCCATCATTTGACATCGGGACTACATTGTACTTCTGTCGTGTAGTCATCGGCACCATCGGCTAAGTTTTGCTACACGAAGGCAATACGATGGAGACGCGATGCTGCCCGATTGTGTTACGAAGGCAACACGACATCGTATAGCCCTCGCAACGCCATCGTATAAGCATCGTATCTAACTGAAAAATTAGAACACGATGGCATCCCGATGGAAACACGATATTAACCAAAACTGCATTTTCTGTGTTTCCAATATATCCCAAGGTAGCGTTGACATACAAAAATTAGCATCCACACACTCAGAAAATCTTAAGTTCAGTCCTGTTGATTCTATTCTGACAAAAATCATGGTGTATTTCGAAGACAAGACAAACAGGAAGAAGAAGACTGCAGCACTGCTTCTTTACACGCAACTGGAACATGATAAAATCATCTAGCAGGAGCAACACCATCTCTTACAGGTATTTGGTTTGTTTATTGATTTATTATTATGTTGTTTTTCAAGCAGCACTCTGTTTTGTTTTCTTTCCAGTAGAGCAGTACCCACTGCAGTTTTCGACACACGAGTCTTTTATCTACATCTACTATAAACTCAAGAATAGTTTTGTGTCAGTTTCATGCGAAAGATAGATTGAAATACAACCAAACCACGCCCGGTAAAGTGCAAATTGACCACCGCCGGTGGTCAACGGCGGTGGTCAACGTAAAAAAAAGTTGATATACATCCGGTGGTCGTTTTGAGCGTTTCCTGTTATTAGTTTTCGCGAGTTTGGTGGATGTGGAAGGTAAAATGTTTTTTGATCAAAAACGTATTATAAAAATCAAAGAATGTCAGGCTATCAGTTTTTTGCCGTTGAATATCTAGCCGAAGTGGTAGTTGAAAAAAAAATAAACCGTTTTACTGCAATCCTTTCCGGCCCGTTTGATCGGTAGTGAAAACGAAAGAAGAGTCTGGTCAAACACAGGTTAAAATGCCCTGATCGTGCCTTTGCAAGCTTTCTGTAACCAATGGTCGTTGCAGTTAGTTAAATGAACACTAAATTAGCTTTTCAGACATAATTTTAAAATATTTCAAGCTTTCCTTTCAACACTTAGATCGATTTTGTATCGGCGGTCAACTTGAAGTTGCGGTGGTCGTATTGATGAATGGGGATTATAATGTAAATTTTCATCGTGATAGAAAACCAGCAAAAATGCAACTTGATGTCGTTTTCTGTTAGGGGGCACGGCAACATTAATGGAGATGCATTCAAGACACAACCAAATCCAAATCAATGCCGTCGGTGTCCTCATAATTCAATTTCGTTTGTCCATTAGCCATTCAGTCACATAGTTTAGCAATATCTGATGTATTTAATACTAATTTTTGGTAACCCCAACAATACAAATACTACCTCATGCAAGATGCATTGAATTTATATACATAATTCGCATTGACTCGAAGAAAAACCACTAGAATAACAGTGTGGTCAATTTGCAAACTAGGTGGTCAATTTGACCTTAAAAATGGGTAAGTTAGAAATGATTTACTGTCCAATTTGAAAAGTATTGAAGGACATGCCTGCTGTTTAATGTTGAGCAGGCTCAGTTTTGCAGATTCGACAATTATAGGAGTAACACTAAGCAAAGCGTTCATTGTGTTGTTCGTATGAAATCTATCTCCCGTTTTGCAATAGAAATTCTTTGAATATGTAAAGGTGAATAATCACGTGGTTTATAGAAATTTCAGACGAAATATTTAGAAATATTGGTCATAATAAAGTTGTCAATGCTAAATCAATTGGCGTGCAAAATTACACATGCATGTACCTCTTCATCACATCGTCACGAGCAGTTGGAATAATAGATTCATAATGTTTCTGGATTTTGCCAGTAGTCGATTGGCTCGCTGGTTAAGCCCAAACGCTAGTTCAAACGAGTCGATTGTCCACTGCAAAGTGTAGAATGAATGCATGTATTAATGCTGAACAATAACTGGCCTCGTCAGTTCTAGGTGCGCCTACTGACCTTATATTTTCCTTTATACGTTTCCATATGGGTCGATTTAAAGGGAAACGAGCCAAGCGTCGTTACCTGACGAACAAAAAACCATATCTCTGGCGTGGACAGGAAATCCAAGACGTTGTCCAGAGTCCGTTCATATCGCCATCTAAGAAAAGCCAAAATACAGTTCCTCACCCTATAGAGCAATTGGTTCATCACCCCAAAAGACAATTTGTCCTAAAATCTATACACCGAAAGGAAAGTTCGGATTTCCTAAAAAGAAAAAACATAAAAACAGGGATTAAATCAAAAGTATTAAGTCTGTATACTAGCACCCCAAAGAAATCAAAACGAAGTTTGATTATGATAGACCATAGCTATGCACAAGCTAATACAGAATCTATTGGCACCAGCAATTCACAAGGTGTTGTTCCCGAAGAACTTCTGATATAATTGATATAAACCACCTGATTATTCACCAATACATATTCAAAGAATTGATATTGCAAAACAGGAGATAGATTTCATACGAACAACACAATGAACACTTTGCTTAGTGTTACTCCTATAACTGTCGAATCTGCAAGACTGAGCCTGCTCAACATTAAACAGCAGGCATGTCCTTCAATACTTTTCAAATTGGACAGTAAATCCATTTTTAAGGTCAAATTGACCACCTAGTTTGCAAATTGACCACACTGTTATTCTAGTGGTTTTTCTGCGAGTCAATGCGAATTATGTATATAAATTCAATGCATCTTGCATGAGGTAGTATTTGTATTGTTGGGGTTACCAAAAATTAGTATTAAATACATCAGATATTGCTAAACTATGTGACTGAATGGCTAATGGACAAACGCAATTGAATTATGAGGACACCGACGGCATTGATTTGGATTTGGTTGTGTCTAGAATGCATCTCCATTAATGTTGCTGTGCCCCCTAACAGAAAACGACATCAAGTTGCATTTTTGCTGGCTTTCTCTCACGATGAAAATTTACATTGTAATCCCCATTGATCAATACGACCACCACAACTTCAAGTTGACCGCCGGTACAAAATCGATCTAAGTGTTGAAAGGAAAGCTTGAAATATTTAAAATTACGTCTGAAAAGCTAATTTAGTGTTCATTTAACTAACTGCAACGACCATTGGTTACAGAAAGCTTGCAAAGGCACGATCAGGGCATTTTAATCTGTGTTTGACCAGTTTCTACTTTCGTTTTCACTACCGATCAAACGGGCCGGAAAGGATTGCAGTAAAACGGTTTATTTTTTTTTCAACTACCACTTCGGCTAGACATTCAACGGCAAAAAACTGATAGCCTGACATTCTTTGATTTTTATAATATGTTTTTGATAAAAAAACATCTAACCTTCCACGTCCACCAAACTCGCGAAAACTAATAACAGGAAACGCTCAAAACGACCACCGGATGTATATCAACTTTTTTTACGTTGACCACCAGCGGTGGTAAATTTGCACTTTACCGGGCGTGCAAACTGTCACCGAGAAATTTGAACGGTGTTGTAAAGTAACTGACAATACAGTCATGGTAGTAATTTTTACCGTGGACGTCAACAACGAAATCACACAAATGAAATACATTTGTACCTTCTCAAAAGAGACCATGTTTGCACGCGATTGAAAGGGTCTCGTTAAATCTCCCGCCTACAATATAGACACCGTGTATTTTATGGATTGGAGTTTTTGAGTGGAGTCATGGACTGGAGTATTGGAGTGGAACCTTGGATGGAGCTGACAGGCCCAATCTGCTTCCTACGCCCTCTTCCTGGTTTCGGTGGCATTTCCCATTTTGTTTTGTAAAGAAACATCATTTTTTAGTCACATTAACTATTTTGTTTTGTAAAGAAAGAAACATCATTTTTTAGTCTCATTAACTGATTTTTACATAACATCGGGAAGTGTCGTTATGCCTTCGGGACACTTTCGGGAATACATTTTACACCTCACGATGGCTTCACGATGGCTTCACGACATCGTCAAGCCTTCGCATACCATTCACATCAACATCGTATGCAAAACTACCACTTCGTGTATCGTTCGTGACTGCATCGGGTATAATCGTGTGTCCATCGTTTGTCCATCGGTAGGCTTCGTACATGCTTCGGCTCAACATTGGCTTTTTACCAAATTCGTGACGAAAATCGCGCGAAATTGAAAATTTCATATTCGTGTGGACATCGTGTGTCAAAATCGGCTAGGTATGACGCCACCTTGACGAAAATCGCGCGAAATTGAAAATTTCATATTCGTGTGACCATCGTGTGTCAAAATCGGCTAGGTATGACGCCACCTTTATAGACTGTATGCCTTCGCTGGTCAAGTTTCTGATGATTCCAATTCTAAAGTGAAGGTTTCGCATGACAATGAAATTATCGGGCCTTGTTATGAGTTGTATAATTTATAAAATATAAATATAATTTGAGCCGCCTCATGAGAAAACCATCAATCTAGCAGTAACTGCGAAACTGACCAACGCCTTTATTTTCGCTACACGGATATAGTGACAATTCCTCTACTTTCTAAATCTAAAATTTCCAGTCTCTAGCCATCTTCTGTGCTTGTACAGCCCAGTTTGTGTCGGACCTGGTCTGAAACTACATTCCGGTTGGTTTTCCCTAGAGGCGGCTCATTTGTAAAAATAATAATAATAATAATTAATAAAAACAAAGTGTCAACGCCGGGATTCGAACCCGCAACATACGGGTTTGAAGGCAGGAGCCAAATGACCACGGCCATAGAGACTGTTATTATAATACATTATCAAGTTACTACCGGTAAGATGATTTACCTTAAACAAGGAATGGACTAAAAAGGTACAAGTAGGCAAAGATCAGGAAAAGGCGCAATCAGAAAAAGATTCCCACTCCAAAAACCGAGGTGGGAAAAAACCAAACTAACAATCAGGTACTTATACCATGAAACATATCGTAAGCCGAATGAGCAGCTATTTTCCCAATAGGTGGCCACTCAGTTACCTTAACTTAACTAAAAATATGAAAACATACATAAGGCGCCAACAGCACAAAAATTTTTTATACACCAAGACATAAAACAAAAAGAACCACCACAGAAGTATCGACTTGGAACGATCAGTAACACAAAGTTACTGGCGGGCTTAAACCGGTTTTACATGGCCATAACCTCACCCTCAGCTTCTGCAGTGGTTCATAACATTTAGTTAGTTATTTGGTCCTCGTGGTGAATCTCTAACTAGTCAATGAATCATCAAGAACAAACAAATAAATCATGATAAACATCCTGATGAATCAAAAACCAGGACTCACAGACTGAGTAAGCTGCCCGACGATGGAGATCCCTGGGCGCCGAATAACCTACTAACTCCGGAGCAAAAGAAAAACACCAGTTGGACCCCGGTGGGCCAAGCAACAGACAAGAAGCTCCGGCCCCAACCAACTAAAATGAATAGCTTTATGTCGGGGCCATCATAGAGTCTGACGCCCGACCCACCGGCGTGCAATTAAAGAAGGCAGCATAGTTATCAACCATGATTGGGTTAAAAACTAAGCATGCAGACTGTCGCATAACATTTAAGTTATAACCTATACGTCTGTAACGTGTTATGATTTTTCTGAACTGAAAAGAAAAATCATTAATTCCTTTAAGTTTCTTAAATTTGTAAACCAAGTCACCATAAAATTCAGGTTCCGAAAGGCCCTCACTTAAAAGCGTCTTTAACCCAACATTATATTTGGAAATCAATTCATAGTGTCTACGATAAAATTTAGAAAATGTTTTTCGAAGTTTATGATACCGATAGCCCTGTTGGAGAAGTTTTGCCGTTAAACATTTATTTCGAGCGTTGAAGTCTGTAACATGATTGCAGACTCTAGCAAACCTAATAAGTTGCGAAATGTATACACCATAAGAAGCACGACGAGGAACGTCACCATCCAAAAAAGGAAAATTTACTATATCAAAATCAAAGTCATCGCGCTTATCATAAATTTTAGAAGAAACAAATCCATTTGCAACAGAAAGATGTAGATCTAAAAAGGGGGCTTCAGTATCTGTGATATTGGCTTTGTTCAACTGAAGTTCAGGTGGATAAATTTGGTTGACCATACCTTCAAAATAAGGGTTGTCAATGTTCAAAAGGTCATCGAGGTACCTAGATGTGGAATTAAAAGCCTCGATAACATCAGCTTGATTATCATGGTTAAGAGAATCCATGAAATCTCTTTCGTAGCAGTATAAAAATAAATCAGCTACGAGAGGAGCGCAATTTGTACCCATCGGAATTCCAACAATTTGTCTGTATAACTTGGTCCCAACCTTAAAAGTACATTTACGGCTCACTGCGTGAAATCGGACTATAGTGGACATTTGGGTAACACGCACTGAAAAAATGCATGTTCCGAAATACATCACGAAAACATGTCCGTGTAATGTATACCCTCTTGAACCCCACTTTTATATAGCAAAATTGGGGTATGCAGGGGTATACCTATTTTTCTTATTTTTGCTCCAAAACGTAGGTTGTGGGTACTCGTTAGAACCGCCTCGGCGAGGCGGTTCTAACGTGTACCCACAATCTATGTTTTGAGCAAAAATAAGAAAAATATCAAAAATTTTCAGCTGAAAATTTTCAATTATAAAGCTCAAAAAATCTCTGTATATTGCATGGGCAAGTTTTCGTAATGTATAAGCCTGTATCCTTACATTGAAACCAGTTTGTACTTTGTTTTTGTAAATGTATACTTTTTTCATATTCCCGACGGGATTTCTGACACTGGATACCTAAGGAATAGCTAGTATTTTACATCATACTCAGAGCTCTAAATATATATATAAATAGAAAATAGAGCTCTAAATATATATATAAATAGAAAATAGAGCTCTAAATATATATATAAATAGAGAATAGGCGATGCGGTTAGGCTGGACGCGGATTAATTTGTAACAGCGAATTTGATTGGTTGATGCAAATGAGCTCGCTGACTTACGCTTAATAATAGGAGCCGCTCCAGGTGGGTCAAAAGGTTTATTTATCGTGGGACGAAAAATAATATTCGTCGGACGAAAAATAATTTTCGTGGGACGAATATTATTTATCGTCGGACGAATATTAATTATCGTCGGACGAATATTTAATTATCGTCGGACGAATATTATTTTTCGTCCGACGATAAATAAATATCGTCCCACGATAATTATTATTCGTCCGACGAATATTATTTTTCGTCCGACGAAAAATAAATATTTTTGACCCTGCTGGTACACCATAGACATGCCATTACAAACTTTTATGTAATCATAATTTAACATTTCATTTTATTTAATTTAAAAAGCTTTTAGTGTTAACTTTGATGATTGACAGATTATTTATTTTGACGCACGTTTCGGATGTCATGGATAAAACTGATGTCCATATACTGTATGACCATAACTTGAACTTTAAGTATCAACACAAACATCTATCACTAGTACTTTGTGGCGTTACATGTAAGTTGATGATGACTCAAGAACACAACAAGGTGCTATGAGTGGGGATCAAGCCCCATTGATTTCTCTTTTCGGAATTTGATGCTCTACGACCTCACATCCTTATGATGTTCTCAGAAGTGTAAAAAATGTCAATTATAGATTTAACAATATGAATCTTAACATATAGCAGCTAAATGAGGACCCACACACCTGGTGAAACATTATCGAAGATAGCTAGACAGATTTCTTTTCTTACAACACCTGTGAAGTTCTTTTTCATATACTGTCAAAAGATGGAGCGGACTGGCGCATGGGTAGAGTGGTTGACTTCGGTCCCAGATGTCCCGGGTTCAATCCTCAGCCGGGGGGCCTTTCCTTGTGGCCTTGAGCAAGTCACATTTCCACTGCTCCTGGGGTAATGGTCAGAAATTGATCGACTCAGTAAGCAGTAAAAAAAAAGCCCCTTCACAGCCATTCTAGTAATTTCTAGACAGTGCTGAAATAAATGCTAGGTTACATGTAAATGCCAAGTCTCTTTCAGATCAGTTCAACGGTTCTAAAAAAGACCTTTAATGGGTTTTACCATATATGGGCATAGTGGCCATCTTGGTCATGTGAGGGATCTTGATTATTTACAAATATTATATTATTTATTCCCCTTTCTCTAATGGTTGGTACCTAGGTATATTGATGGACTTTAATAATGCAACACTTTACATCAGTTATCTTTTGCTTAAATCTGATTTAATTTTTAAAGTTAAAACTGAATCATAAAATAAACATTACACCTATCGTGAACCATAACACCATCTATCCTTGAAAATTTGGTCGCTAAATTCTTTGCTTATGCTGCTTTCCTCAACACCATCTAAGAGTGGCTATAGGAAAGGGATTTTGTGACTAGAAACCATCCCCGGTGATAGATAACAACCCAAGGCACAAGGAAAAGCAAAATACACATTGGCACTTTATTTCAATATCGTTTAAGGCGCTAACGTTTTTCTCTGATGTGAAACGTAAAACTTGTCTCAATACACAGAGGTATTCAATCACAGTTCCTTAAGTTATAAGAATCTTATGTAAGTCCCATGCCCATATATTGTGTTTGAAAAGATATGAATGAATCAATTTCTTTCAATTTAACATGTACAAAATAACTTTTTCTTCATTTTAAAAATTTAAACTGATGTAATTACCACGTTTATAAGGCAATTGAAAACCAACTATTAAAACAGCATTCAGTTGGGTTTTGGTGTTTCTTTTCAGAAATCATGTATACATGTATGTTTTCATATTTTAGTTAAGTTTGGGTAAAAAATTTCTAGGACGATAGCTGCTCACTTAGCTTACAATATGTTTTATTAGTATTTAAAAGTACCTGATTGATAGTTTTTCCCCACCTCAGGTTTTGGAGTAGATATCTATTTGTGATTTTTACAGTTTTCCGCATAGGTGACCTTTGTTGACCTCGAAAAAAAATAGGTCAATGTCATAAAAGGTCTACTATAAAGGTCACGGATTTTAGAAACGTTCTGAATCTCAATAGTTTAGTGGTAACATGCTAAAATACATTATTTCACCAGGGGGTTCGGGTGGGGGGAAATTAGTCCCTAGAATGCACGAGTGAAGCGAACCAGGACACACTTTCATCTGACATCTGTAGGTTATTCCCTGAAATGGTGCAAACACTTAAGCTTTTTTCATTTCGCAGGACCATTTTATACATATGACGGTATAGCCTCCCTTGATACATTGCTGCATCTGGAGTGCTAATGAAAATTAGACACTTGAAGCTTTCCCATTCCATGCCTTGGGGTGAGACTTCTCGGAGGGGGAAGTAATGTGACGGGATAGCCTCCCTTTGGAAGAACACATTGGTACAAAATACATGTATTAGCAATATGCTAGTTATATGCAAACTAGAAACTCGAAACTTAAAGAAACTACTGTCTGAACACCATCTTTCAGAAACTGCATTTTTCGAAATCTCACTTTTTCTGAAAGACCTCAAGAAAAATATGAGCAAGTCACCATTTTGCAACCAAAAAGTCTTAAAAAGTGCCACAAACATTTTTAAAATCGGTTAACAAATAAAAATTTTATGCAAAAAATATTTTTGAATAGGACTTTTTCCATTGTAAAATTGCCCACAAGAAAACTATTTTCCCAGTAAAAAAATCTAAAATGATTATTTTTCATCTTAAATGCACCAAATCAAAACATAATTGTTTTGTATACATAGCTGAGCGCCAAACTCTTAAAATTGTTTCACAGATTTGCTTTTCAGTTTTTAAAGTGTTTGGATTACCTCCCTTGCACATGCAAAAATGCCTATTCAAAATGATTTTTGGGCATAATTATCTTTTTAGTGAACCGATTTTCAAACTTTTTGTGGCACTTTTTAGGACTCATGAGTTGCAAAAAGATGACATGGTCATCTTTTTCTTGTGGTGTTTCAGATAAGTGAGATTTCGGAAAATGCAGTGTCTGAAAGATGGCGTTCAGACAGTAGTTTAGTGAAGAGTATACATAAGTAGCACAGTATTGTAAACCAGCCTTTGTGGATGAGCATGCTTTTCCACCGACGGGGCTTGCCGTGGCTTGGCTCCGCTGTTCATTAAATACATACGAGACGCAACAAAAGAAAACCAACAATGTGGTTACACAAACTGAGCTGTAAAAGCTCAGAAGATGGCTAGAGGCTGAGAATTTCCAATTTAGAAAGTAGAGGAATTGTACTATCAGACATGCCAAACAATGGCGTCAATCAGCAGTTACTGCAAAGCTGATCTGCGCCTTTGTTTTTTCATATGAAGATTGTTGGGGGTTTTTATGCAGAGGCTCATATTGTTATATATTTGTAGTAAATTGTACCTGCAGTGGCCTGACTCTCCATGGGCTGCACATCTTCTTCTTCCTCTGTAGTCAGCACACCAATCAGCTTATCTAGGGCTGTCGTCAGAGTAGCATACTGGTCTTCAGTGAGACGGTCCTGAAGTCGAGTAGTATTCAACCTACAATAAAGGTATATGCAATTATGCAGAAATCAAAATAGTTGTAAATACATTGAAAATTCAAGAAAGCTATATTATTTTTTTTTGTTGGGATTGCATTGGAGGAAGTTGTTAAGGTTAACTGTTAAATATCCACAGCTCAAGAAATGACTTTTTTTTTTTTTTTTGAAAAAATCTGCAGGCAAAGAAGAAAATGCTCAAAAATGTAAACCAGCCATGATAAGTACTAATACTGCATATATATCTTAAATTACAAGCACTTGCCGAAAAGTTGAGCCTTTTAACAGCATAGAAACAATTAAAATCCCACATCCCATTATCGCTTTTGATATAACGAAACACCATCTGAAGGTTAAGATGTATAGGAAAATATATAGTTTGCAATACAGTTTTATAAACACGAACAAAGGGGCACCTATTTGTTTTACAAAACAAATATAATTTTTATTTTTGGCCTGACATGGAAAATTAGCTTGGGACCGTTAAAATATAACACCTTATGAATGTTAAAAATCATTTCTAACAGCGCAATTTGAATTTAATGCACTAATCATTTGTAACCAGGGCCCCACAAGGCTGGAGGAAGGGCAGGGGGTAGCTATGGAAATGAGCAGGGCTTTGACCACGTTTTTGTGGGGGAAATACCCGAATTTGCTTTATACATAGGCAAAAAGGGTCATGAGATATGTAAAGATAGCCTCACTATTCCCCGGGCCTGGTGGGCCGTGGTTATATAAGTCAGATGATGACTAGTGCATAACAATGTATAGGCCTGCAGCTGTAATAGGGATTTTTTTCTCCATATTTGGGGAAAAAGTCACATAAATACCATTGGGAATGGGGCTTTATTTCAAACAGCCCCTGAAAATCTAACAAAATCAATAAATACACTAATAGGAGACAGACTCACGAAATCTACTTTGCTACAATAAACTGGCCATTTTTGCATTATTTGCTGGTTCCCACCTTACAAATAATAATTATTAATATTAGAAAAAAGGTATAACCCTTTCCCCCTTCCCGGAGAAAAATAAATAATCCAAGGGGGTTACGGTTACCTGTATTTCCAACACTGATTTCATCAAAATTGAAACCAATTGTTAATGCAAAACTGGTGTAGGCAACTAGGCACTAAGAGCCATGAAATCATCAGAGATGATGATCAGAAATTGATCGACTCAGTATATGAAGATAGATAAAATGAAAAGACAACAGGCTGCAGGGCAAGCGAGGTAGCCCCGACCGAGTGGTTAGCGCACTGGCTTCTTGTGCTAGAGGTCCTGGGTTCGCTTCCCTTCGTGTCATTTGCAGGAATGACATGATACAGTGTGCCGTCCTCCGGATTGTGACGTTAACTGGAGGCCCCATGTGCACTGTGCAGGTTAAAGATCTCTACACAGGTTCAGTCCTCATGCACATGTAAGGCTCATCCTGCAAACACACCGGAGTGTACAATGTACACAGGTCTTCCCAAGAATAATCAGGTCCTGATTGATGGGAGTAACAAGAAAACAAAAAAAAAAAAGGATGAAAACAGCAGTTTTACCAACGAGCAGTCAGAATCCGAATCAGAATAGTTTACTGGTGAAACGTCAAACTGACAATACCACAACAGGGTGTCACAGCAGGGTGGGGCTTTAAGCGGGGATTTGCTGGACAAAAAGTAAAAGTCCCCATCGTGGCCGTCGGTGGCGGTGGGGGCGTGTTTACATAAGTCTAGCGTTATTAAAAATAATAGAAACGAAACGAGCTGGGCCGAATCGAGCTTGGCCGAACATTCGCTGCTATGATCAAGGACTTATTTAAATGCATTACACTCCATATTTCACTCGTTCAAACAGCTAATATTGTTTATATAGTAGTGAATATATATGACAATAGATCAACATAGAAAAAAAAAATGGAAGGATTAAAGTTACCTGGATCGCTCGAGCAGTTCAATCACAGGTCATTGACGCTTACTCAATATTATATACTGATAGCTTAAATAACCCTCATTTGCCCAAAATATTCATTCTAGCTGACGAAGACGAAGTCAGCTAGACACTACATTTTGGCAATTTAGACTGTTTATGGTTATAGAGCGTCAATGACCTGTGGTTCAATCGTACTTCGTCTGTCTTCTTCATCGGAGAACCCGCCTTCTAACTTTCTGGTGACGTCCGACAACACGGATGAAACAAAGCCGAAGAAATCACCGCCCCTAGCACGTTCCTCTCTGGATCTTATAGACATGATTGTAAATAGAAAAGTTTCTCGTTGTGTACGCAATGGTAGCTAATCGGAAAATGGCGCGCACAGCATCTATACTTATTTAGAACCAATAAAAACATATCATTGAATTTTGACAATTTCTGATTGGTTTATTTCGCAGTCATAAGATTATGGACCAATGGAAACCTGTGATCGAAATCGGAACACCTGATTGGGTAGTTCTCAAACTGGGGTTTAAGATTTTCAAACTAGGGTTGGCTTTCTAAAACTAGCAATTGGAACTTTAAACCATGGTTTGAAATAATAATTAATTTCAAACTTAGGTTTAGAGTTTTCAAACCCTGGTTTAAAATTGAATCTAGGGTTTGAATCCATAATGTGCACTTGGCCCGATGAAACCCGCATTTCAAACTTCAAACCCTAGTTTCAAAATCAGCGAAATAATTACTTTCAAACCCAGGATTCAAAACTTTAAACTATGGGTTTGAAGTTCAAACCTATGTTTAAATAATTAATGTGCACTTGGCCAGCTGAAACCATGGTTTGAAAATTCAAACCATAGTTTCAATATTTTTAATGAGAATATTTTTTCAAACCATAGTTTAAGAATTTCAAACCCTGGTTTGAAGTTCAAACCTAGGTTTAAAGAATAAATGTGCATTTGGCTAGTTGAAACCCTGGTTTGAAAGTTGAAACCCCGGTTTGAATAATTAATGTGCACTTTGAGTCTTAAACCCTGGTTTAAAGTTTTCAAACCCTGGTTTGAAATTTTCAAACCATGGTTTGAAGTTCAAACCTAGGTTTAAAGAATCAATGTGCACTTGGCTTGCCATAGTGGACGGTTTGACCTGAAACCACTTTTCCTGGGCAAGCTCAGACCTGAGCGGTTAACCAGTAATCAGATGGTCAGTCAGAAGCGAACAAGTTTGCCTGGAGGCACAAGCTGCCCATCTATTTCTTTAGGCCCCAATAAGCGATGTCTTCCTGCTTAGTGTGTCTGGGACGTAACACAAAACGTACTTTATCTTTTCAGCGTGTTGATATTTTTTTTTTCATACGTCTGGCAAACGCTTCAGTCACGCGCTAATGTGTGACTGCTAAAACGAGTTTAAGAAACAAATTTTTTTTATACGTCCAAAATCTTCATCGTGTTAAGATTTTTCATACGCCCGGGGTGCGTTTTGGTTATACGCCAATGTTCTTTCTGCAGGAAACCACGGATTTAAAAATTATAACGTTGATCGAATCGCCCGGTGCTTGCAAAATCATGCATTTTGTATCAGACCGAGAAGAAAAGTTTATCTTGTGGCTCTAGTTCAACAAAGATAATGGAAAATATATAAACTATTTATACCACCCAGTAAATTTATGTTAGTGACCGCTCCGATGCGGTACATCTGTTGTAGTCCTACTTGTTTTATGTTTTGCTCCTTTTATGTACATGTACGTTTTCAAAGCGTTGTTGAATCGCAGATTTCACACGTGTGAAATCGGCGGCACTTAATCATAAAATCTGTGAATATCTGGTATTATTTTCATATGTGAAAAATTTGTACCAAATTTTCACATGCGGGACGAGTCAGTATTTTGACGTGTGAAGAATTGGTTTAGATTCATCACATCTTTGAAGAACTGGTATCAATTTTACTCAGATGTGAAAGCTTGGTACAAATGTTTACATATATTGCTATATATTGAAGAATTGGAATCAAAGGCAAAACCACTTCAGATGGGTGGTTTTCGTGAGTGTGAAGAATACGTACGAATAGTACATTTTTTTTTTTTTTTATTTTTTATTATGAAATTTCTGCCAACATATATATATACAAATACATATATGCGACAAGGATTGGGCTTAGGCAAAGCCTATCATTGCCCTCTCCCGTCGGTATTACAATTTACATTCATTAAGAAAGTCAATTCTACTATGCATAATAATATCTGTCATATACATTTTATATATACAATCAAAAGTACATGTTAACTATGTGAACAGTAGGGATAAGGTGCGAATTCATCTGGAACAGATTTTCAAGATCAGTCATTGCAAAGTTGGTACACACTTATATGTATTCACCGTGCTGGTAAGACTTAGTTAGGTTCGACAGTAATGCTAAAGCTCTGCTCCACAGGAGTTCGATCGTTATCCATGTAATAATAATAATAATAATAATAATAATAATAATAATAATTGTTATAATAATAATAATAATGCCATGATTTCGCACTCCACGAGGGTTGAGTGTTTTTTGTTGTTGCTTTTTTTTTTTTTACCATGCGAGAGATAATCTGTATTTAGGCTACAAGGATGAATCATCACGTGAAAAAAACAAACTGTGTATTAATATTGTCTTATTTTGGGAGTCCCAGGGAGAGTGCGAAATCTCTAGTCAGTTTCTGAATGATTATGTTCTTGTATGTTTATGTGCCGACCCATGCTCATGCCAAATAACTAGCAACAATGTGAGATAGTCAGTCACAAAAATGTGAAGTTGTTCCATTCTCATTTTTTAATTATATATACTTTAAGTTTAGAAGAAGAAAAAATAACTGCTAGAAGATTTTTTGAGCATATTAATTGAAATGTGTATTTTGGGTTTCGCGATTTTTTCTCTCCTAGGTGCGCCAGTACACCCTTCCTACACCGATTTCGGTATTCCGTAAGGCCAAACAGAAACGACTTATACTGTTTACTTTCAAATAGAGTATGCCGTGCCAACTCACTGGGATGGTTGAGTGAATTTCTAGACAAGACAAGAATGCAGAAATTATACAAAAAATGCTCATTTTAAGTATGTAACGGTATGTATCGGTAAGTTGTGTCAGTTATTGAGTTTTTGATCATAACTGTGTGTCATGAACTTAACGGACTAGTCAATTAAAGAGTCAGTCGACGCAGGTATCTCGCGGATTATGTCCCTTAGAATTTAGATTAGTTTTTGTACTTGTTTCATGTATCAGTGGATTTAATGTTTAAGCCCTGTCTCAGTTTTTTTTTTTCTTTTTCTTTTTTTTTTTATATTATTATATATAGCATTCATTAAAACCGAAGACAAGAGCTGTAGGATTTTCTATCTGTTATTATTAGGTCAAATTTTAGGAGTTCAATACTTTAGCGGCTTGTAATGGATATTAGTTTAAAAGATAAATATATATTTCTTTATTTTAATTTATTATTATCATTTTATCAATTTTGTTATTTTCTTATTTTATGTGAGTCGGTTAGTCTGTTTAATGAATATAATAACCTGGTTTTGAAGATCACAATTTTCTTCATATGACAAGTCGGTGTTTCCATAAAGAAGATCATGCACACATACAGTTATTTTACTATATATATTTGGCTTTGTCATCAGTGAATTAATGAGATTTATTCTTTCATTTGAATATTTAGGGCAGTTGAAGATAAAGTGGTCTATGGTTTCTGCACAGTTACAGTGGGTACAATTTGGTGAGTCTATTAAGTGGTCATCATGCAAGTCTTGATTGAGTTGGCTTTTACCATTTCTAAGCTGACATAGAATAATTTTATCATTTCTTGTACCGGGTGAATAATAGTTGGAAGGTGTTGGGGCTTGCTTTTTTAATTCTTGTTTAAATGAGTGTAAGGAGGTACAGTTAGCCAAATTAGGATTAAGGTTATTCCATAAATTAATTGTTGCTGGGAAATAAGATTTTTGAAATGAAGTTGAGTTTGGTTTAGGGTATCTTAAGTTATTATTTCTTAAAGAATAAGGTACAACATGATCATTATAGCTGTCTAATATATTGTTTATATATGTTGGAGTTTCATAATTTAGGATTTTAAAAAAGTAAGTCAATTTACTGTCCTGTCTACGTTTTGATAGTGAGGTCCATCCAAGTTCATCATACAGGATATCGTGAGATGTACCACGGCGTAATCCTGTTATGATTCGGGCAGCGTCAAGTTGAATTGATTCCAGAAGTTCTGCCTCGTCTTTGTCACAGTTATCCCAGACAATGCTGCTGTACTCCAGTACAGGTCGAATATAAGAGGTATAAAAACGAGTTAAAGATTTCCTGTCCAGATCATACTTCAACATTCTTAAGATATTTAACCTTTTTGATGCTTTTTCATAGATGCGATTAATGTGATCCCCCCAAGTTGCATCATATGATAATGTCAGACCCAGATGTGTATGCTGGGTTTCATCTTGAAGTTCAATATTATTAAATTTGACTTTAGGGCATTCCCTAATCCGTTTGCGAGTAAGCGTCATAGATTTTGTTTTTGTGGGGTTTAGTATGATACACCATGACTCAGCAAATTGGGCAATTTTTTCAAATCTTCTTCAAGTAGTTTGATTGAATTGTTGTTTTCGAAAACAGTGAATAATGATGTATCCTCAGCGAAGAGTCGAATGTTACAATTAATATCTTTCACAATGTCATTGATATAAATAAGAAATAAGTAGGGACCCAGCACTGAGCCTTGTGGAACTCCAGCTAATGTGTTTTCCCAATTAGATTTAAAGCCCTCAGTTATCACACGCTGTTTTCTGTTTGACAAGTAGCTTTTGAACCAAGATAATAAGTTGTTAGTAATGCCATATTTTTTAAGCTTAAATAGGAGACCGTCATGCCAAACCTTGTCAAATGCTTTACTTATGTCGCTAAATATGAATTTGATTTCTTTCTGTTTGTCTAAATTTTCTATTATTTTATGATATATTTCCAGGAGTTGATTGACTGTGGAATCTTTTGGACGAAAGCCACTTTGAAAATTTGTGATTAGTTGATTGGTTTCCAGGTAATTATACAGATATTTAAAAATTATTTTTTCAAGCATTTTACCAATACAACTAGTTATGGAAATAGGTCTATAATTTGTTGGATCTGAGGAGTCACCTTTGCCTTTGAAAATAGCTGAAATGTTGGCCATTTTCCAGTCTGGGGGTACCTGTCCTAGTGAAAGTGATTTATTGAAAAGTAGCATTAAGGGTTTTGCCAATGAGTTGCCTAGTGCTTTTATAAGTTTTGGAGAAATTTCATCCGGACCACCAGGTTTGGAAGTTTTTAATGCATGCAGTTGGTCTTTTACATCTTTTTCAGTAACAGTTATACTTTCAAGAGCATATGGGGGGGTTGGTTCTTCCTCGGGTAGGGGCGGAGGATTATCTACCTTTGAAATGTTAGCAAAATGTTTATTTAGAGTTTGGGCTTTATTGAAAGGGTGTATATCTACTGTATTATTATTATTTCTTAAGGGTGGTGGGGGATTTCTTTTATTCTTAAGACTTGAAATTTCATTAGCAATTTTATACCATTGTTTAGGTGGGGTTTTTGAATCTGAAAGTGTATCTTTTAATTTTTGTAAATAGTTTGCTTTAGCTTCTCGAATTGATGTGATTACCTCATTACGTTTATCTTTATAGTTATTTAAGTAGTTAACTGATTTTTTAAGTTTAGCTTTTTTGAAGAGTCTATCTCTTTGTCTAATTTGCTTCCTTATGTTATTATTCATCCATGGCTTGTCAGTGGGGCGCTTTGTATAGTTTACCCATGGCAGAGAAACTGACAGAGTTGTTTCACTGTATGTGGAGAAAGGAGGCTATCCCACAAGAATTTAAGGATGCATCCATAATCCACCTATACAAGCGGAAAGGAAATCCTCAAGTCTGTGACAATCACAGAGGCATCTCCCTCCTATCAATTGCTGGGAAGATACTTGCAAAAATTCTGTTGAATCGTCTGAATGTTCATCTTGATCAGACGGGACTTATCCCAGAAAGTCAATGTGGATTCAGAAAAGACAGAGGGACAATAGACATGATCTTCACAGCAAGACAGCTTCAGGAGAAATGCCAAGAACAGAATGTAGATCTATACATGACGTTTGTTGACCTCACCAAAGCTTTTGACACTGTTAGTCGTGATGTACTCTGGAAAATCATGGCCAAGTTTGGCTGTCCACCCAGATTCATAGCAATGGTGCGGCAGTTTCATGATGGCATGCAGGCACGTGTGCAAAATGATGGAGAGTTCTCTGAACCATTTGAAGTAACAAATGGGGTCAAACAAGGCTGTGTTCTGGCACCAACACTGTTCAGCATGATGTTTTCTGCCATGCTTATGGATGCTTTTCAGGACAGTGACACTGGTTTTCCAATCAGGTACCGTTTTGATGGCAACATATTCAACCTCAGAAGGTTGCAATCCAAAACTAAGGTCCAGACTGATGTGCTAGATGAGCTCCTCTATGCAGATGATATGGATAAGAATGCCAGCACAGAGGCAAAAATGCAAAGAGCCATGGATCAAGTCTCACAGTCATGTGATAACTATGATCTCACAATCAGCACAAAAAAGACAGAGGTTGTACACCAACCAGCGCCCGGAAAGCCATATAATGAACCAACCATCACTGTGAATGGGCAAAAACTGAAAGTTGTTGACAAGTTCACCTACCTGGGAAGCACTCTCTCCAGAGCAGTGCATATTGATGATGAGATCACTGCCAGAATTGCAAAGGCTAGTATGGCATTCGGACGACTCCGTGCAAATGTCTGGGAGCGAAATGGAATCAAGCTTGACACCAAGCTGAAAGTCTACAAGGCTGTGGTACTGCCAATCCTCTTGTATGCATGTGAGACCTGGACAGTATACCAACGCCATGCAAAAAGACTTAACCATTTCCACTTAAGCTGTTTGAGAAAGTTGTTAAAAATCAAGTGGCAGGACAAGATTCCAGACACAGAGGTCCTGACGAAAGCAGGGATGCAAAGCATGCATACAGTCTTAAAGCTAGCACAGCTAAGATGGACTGGCCATGTTATAAGAATGCCTGATGCGCGACTTCCAAAGAAAGTTTTCTATGGAGAACTACAGGAGGGAAAGCGCTCTCAAGGTGGCCAGAAGAAATGCTACAAAGACACCCTCAAAGCCTCTCTGAAGGATTTCGAAATACCAATGGGGTCCTGGGAACAGACTGCACAGGAGCGATCAAAGTGGCGAGGTCTCATCAACAAAGGAGCAGCTCTTTATGAAAAGAAGAGAATCTGTGAAGCTGAAAGAAAGCGAAGAGAGCGCAAAGCCAAAACAAATGTGCCACCATCAGACTCTATGACATTGACTTGCTCTACTTGCAACCGACAGTTTAGAGCCAGAATTGGCCTAGTCAGCCATTAAAGAACTCACCAACACACATCAGCACTATTCAAGAAATAATGATGGTCTTTCTCATTAGTGAGAGACGAACTATCACACTGGGAATAAATTGATTAGCAGTGTCAATTATAAATTTAGCAAAAATTTCATTTATTTCATCTATATTATTACAGTTATTGATATATGACCAATCAGTGCGATTCTCTTTGTTTTCTATAGCTTCATTATCTGCTTCTTCATATTTCCAGAATTTTGTTTTGTATGTTTTTTCTTTGTAGGTTTTGAATGTGATGTCTGCAGTAATGGTGCAATGGTCACTACAAAAGGGGGCCAGTATATCAGTGTTTTCAATTATTGAGGTATGGTTTGTTAGGACGAGATCAAGGCATGTTTGGGTAGTATCTGTAATTCTAGTTGGCTCAGTAAACACATTTTCAATATCGAATTTACATATTATTCTTTCTAGTTTGGTTAAATTGTTTTGAATCATTAAGTCATGGTTGAAGTCTCCCATTATTATCATGTCAAGATTTTGATCTGATGCTGTTTCAAGGCAGCTTTCAAATGATTCCCAGTAGTCCACAGTGCTTCCAGGTGGCCTGTAAAATAAGCCCATCAAAAATTGTTTGTTTAGAGTGCAGACTTGGATCCACATATTTTCAATGTATTGATTTTCAATATCAGGGCGCCGTTTAAAGTGGATGTTGTTTTTAATATAAACAAGCAGTCCACCACCATTGTTATACTGCCTGTCTCTGCGAATTGGATCATGAAAGCCATCAATTTTAAGTTTTGCTGTTTCAACAAGATTATTCAATTTGGTCTCTGAAACACAGATTATATCATATTCAGATAGCTCAACACTAAGTAAATCAACCTTGTTTCTTAATCCATTTATGTTCAGATGGGCAATTTTCATGCTAGATAGGTTATTTAGTTGAGGGTTATTATGTGTAACCTCTGCTGCAGTTTGAGAAGCATTTATTGAAGAGGTTGAGACATTTGACTGACTAATATTTTTACGTTTTCTTATGATCACATGGTCACCATTGAGTGTTGTATTATCGCGCCTTGTCGATGTCATTGAATGTTAAATAGGTAATGGATAAGTTTTGAATGGTGACCAGATAGTATTTCAGAAGTTCTGTTGATACTTAGCATTTTGGCATGAGAATGAGTCAGTTGGAAAGGAGCACAAGTATTATCTGTCAGTACAATAAAGATAAATAGAAAGATATACATAACTACAAGATACATGTACAAGCAAAAGAACAAAAGAAAACAAAGTCAAAACATGATACTAAGGAAGTGCAAGTAATCCTTGCATGTAATAATAAGTGGCACAAAATCACAATCAGATTCAGTAGCATGTTTTTATAAAATAAAGTCAAGGAGGAGATGAAACTTTAAGATTTTAGACTCGTTATTTATTTTTTCAGGCTCCGATCTTAGACATCAGACATCACAAGACCTGTGAATCAACAAAAAGAGTGGTGGAGAGCAGTGTTCGGTCGTGTTTCTCTTTTTGATGGTGCATTATGGGTGGATATTGCCTTGTGATATGGCTATGATTACTTTTACATCATATATTTCAAATACATAGATATGTAAAATATTCGGAAATGTGTTTCTTATACATGGATTATTCGGAAATGTGTGTCATATATGGATTATATGGAGAAATGTCATATTTGGATAAAATAGGAGATTCAATGTGGATCAAAAGAAC
The DNA here is from genome assembly GCA_964017185.1 of Rugalucina vietnamica. Taxonomy (NCBI): domain Eukaryota; kingdom Metazoa; phylum Mollusca; class Bivalvia; order Lucinida; family Lucinidae; genus Rugalucina; species Rugalucina vietnamica. The sequence goes on along the minus strand of OZ024883.1, from coordinate 40,537,869 downwards.
ACAGTATAAAATGATTCTACTTTTTTAAAATTAATGAGTAGAATACTTGTGCTTTCTTATTTCTTACATTCTGCTAGTTTAACTTTTCAACAAAAGGTCAAGTCATGAATATAAATGCTATTTCAATAATAGATTCGATACTATTTCAATGACTTATACTATTTCAGTAATATTATATAACAAGCAGAAATATATTTATGCTCATTAGTCATTTGTTAAAAGTGCTATTTTGTAAATATTTCTTTAGTAGCTGTACAATTTTCATGCTCATTTAGCTCACAATCTTATAACAGTGATAACAAACACAGAAATTTGCATGCTTACAAATTTGAACCCATTGATTTTTTCTCTCAATAACTGAAGCAATTGGGAAAAAATATTTTTATGCTCAAAAGAATTAGGTCATTAACGAAAATGCTAACACAATAGTGACAATAATAACATTACCTCCGGTATAATATTCACTTGAGTTGAGCTATTCAGTAAAGTCATGTATTCAGAATTTCATAACATTCAGAACAATTTCCATGCTCAGATTATCGGGTCATTTATTTTTGCTACTTCAACAACATAATACAATAAACAGTCATTGTTTGATGCTCATTAAAGACAAATTATACAAGTCAATGATTTAAAAGTGCTATTTCAATAACATAAACATAGCTAGTAGAACAATCTTCATGCTCATACAATTCAGGTAATGCTATCATGACAATTAGAGTAGTCTGAGTTTACACTCTTACTCCGTATAAGAGAATTAAAGATATAGCAATAGATAGAATAAGCACAACAATTTTCATGCTCATAAATCAGGCCATTGAATTTTGCTGCTTTGACAACACAACATTAATAATTTAGTAATAGTCTCACTTTTAAGTTCAATCAGTATATTGATTTAGGTGCTTTCTTTGGCATTTTTATAGGTAGTGGTAAAATTGTCATGCTTATTCAATTGAAGCAAATTCAAGCCATTGTATTGTCACGGAACAGTATCATATTTTCATGGTAGTAAAAGTTTACAGTTAGTGGTACAATATTTGTCATGCTCATTTCATTCCAACCATACTATTCTAACAATTAGGATAGTCTCAATTTTCATGCTCACAAGGGTCAAACATTTGTACTATTAACATGCTCATTCAGAGATATTTTTATTTGGTCACATGAGCCATGTCATTGTTTGAAGTGCTATTTTTATGATGTAAATTGAGCAGTACAACTTTCATGCTCATCATTAATTAATGCTGTTTTTAGTAAACTATGCAGTGGAGTTTTTATACTGATTTTCAGAATAAAACCAGCTTAGCACCTATTATTTTTCTGGTGATTTAGAATTTTCGAGTTTAGGTGTCTATGGGAAATTTTGTGTTTTTGCCAACGTGAGCATGAAAATCCTATTTAACACAGATATTCTCACTAAAGATTGATTTATAACATGTAAATGTATAGAGAAATGGCAAAACATTCTATCATCATGAAGAATAGGTGTTTGCAAATTGCAGTATTTATCATATGATAGTAAACATATAAAAAGTTTTATAAGTGTCAAGACTGTAACTGTCTCTGAATTTGAATAATACTAGATGTAGGGAGATTTGCTTTTAATTGCAAAAGTATACTAATGCATATCAGTAACCATATTCTGGTGTCATTTCTAGATAATCATATATACATATATCAGTACCTAGTTATGATACACATGCAAGTTTTAAAAGAAATGAGGCATCTACTATCTGGTGGCTATTGGTTTTGTGATTTTTTGCTGTTTTCTAAATCTTTCCTACTTATATAAAATAAAGCAATAGGCAATTTAGATATTGGAAAATCATTTCTTGGAATGAAATTTCATTGGTACTGATTATAGCTCTTATTGAGTATCATATGGTATGAATTTCATTGTTTCATAATGGCTATAGATAGTAGTATTTTATACTGTATGAAGAGGTCAACCTCATTATAATGCCAATTACAGGATATGTAAAACCCGACCATGCTACTGTAAAAAATAAGGCTGTATAATAATGCGGTTATTTACAACAGTCAATATAGCAAGATAATCATTTTGGAGCCATAAAATGACAATGTTGCATTGAGAACTGCACTGTAATGAGGCGTTTTATAATGAGGTTGAACTGCATACAATCAGGAAGCATTCATCAGACACTAGAAATTCTGATTTTGCACTAGGTTATTGCATGTAAGGGTCATCATGAAAATGTTAGCTTAAACTGACTGTGATTTCTGTCGAATGTCATGAGTTTTAATAAACTATATGATTCCATATGTATGTTTGTTTCTTATATACAAGTATACACTTTTCGGAGAGTTTTTTTTACATTTCAATATATCAAAATGTTTATGAAGCGGGTTCGTTTACAGTTCCAACATCAGAGTTGTTAGCAGGCTGGAATGCCTGCGCATCCGGGTTGAGGTCTGATTCTTCCTGTGAGTCCATAGGGGTGCCAGCATGATGGGCAGCAGAACCATGGGCGGCACTGCCACCAGCTGACATAGAAAACACAAGTGTTTTAGGCTTTACAGTCTTTTTTGGCAGGCACTCATCATTAACGTCTAACTTCTTATCATTACAGAACGCTTTAAGTTCATCCTCACTGGTAATCCGATAGTACATATCATGTCCAGATGGCTTTGATGTAGCCATACGAATTGTTATGATACCGTCGCGAGAAAATGCGTCCTTGATAAGACTCGCTTTCTTAAGCTGCCTGGCTTTGTACAGGATAGTGCCTCTTTTCTTAGTAAGGTCCTCTCTGACATACAGTTTAGAGGCATCATCTCTACCCTTATTATCATCTCTTAATTTCTCCATGGGTTCCTTTGATAGGATGGCAGCTTTACACTTATGTGATACAAATTGACAAATACAAATGTGTATCAACACAATACTCCCAACTATGACTATCACAAAAAGATTAGGAATTACATTAACTCCCCTTAGGTTGCATGCCGCGTCTACTGTACGGATTCCTCATTCAACTAACAATTTTCAAAATTTATTACCTACTGTTAGGGTGACACCTCTTAATTTATTTTCGGCATCTACTGTTAATCTACACGGAGCTTCTAATTCTAATATGTTTCGTAATAATCTTCAGATTAGGTTATCTCCACTCAAATCACCAATTTTACGTAAATATATTAATCCGTTCAAGAGACCTGGAATGTACCCTAGTATTTCTAAGTGCAATGCCAAGAAGTGCAACTGTTGCAATCATTTATGCTCTAAGACTACTATCACTTCATCTGTGAATGGTAGGACATTTTCAGTGGTTAATGATTCTGATTTAGACTGAAAATCAATGGATCTTGTATATGTTCTTACTTGAAATACAAACAATTGTAGGATGCAATATGTTGGACAAACTTGTCGAACTTTGCAAAAACGATTTGGTGAGCACTATCGTAGAATCAGAAAGCCCAAAAATAATGATACCTTTCTGTACCAGCATTTTAAGCGCACTGGTCATTCTCCCAATGATGTTAAAGTTCAACCAGTGGAGAAAATCTCATATGATGAAAATTCTTCAGTTAGATTCAAAAATATTAAACGATTTGAAACTGAACTTAAATGGATAAAATTACTGCAAACACCCTTTCCACTGGGATTCAACGACAACATTTATCATGAAGGCAATATTTCCAAAATGCCCGATTTTGATGTACTTACACTTTCAGAGTCTCGTAAACGTAAATCTAGATCTCATGGTATACGGAAAAGGGGTAATGACAAACGTAAACGGTGCGCTGCATTGAAATTGAACATTTCCCTTAATGATTTAGCTGTTAAACTAAGGATTCACGGTCGACATCCAATGCTGTCTTATCTTAGTTCTCTACCTATTGCTGCATTACGTTCCCTGGACACAGAGGCTAATAGATTTTACGATAGAAATCATCAAATGTATGACGCTGCACTGTTAACAAGATGTTATACTCAGCATGCTCTTCGTCCATTTATCGATTCCGAATCTAATCACATTAGAAGTTTTATTAAAATTCCTTTCATCAATAAAGGAATTGACTTTATTGATTTACCAAGCATATTCCAGGATAAATCAGTGATACAGTCTATACCTACCTACTTCCAAAATTCAGAACCTCCTATTATTTGTTACAAATATAACAAACCAATCAGAAATACTATTTTTAATTTCAATAAACTTGTTTCTGATCTTGATATCCATGCTAATACTCCTAAGTCTTGAGATTGTAAAGATTCAAAATATGTTTATCAACCAGCTGGACATATAGTTACTGGAAATTTAAAAATAATTTCGGATTCTAGAATTCGCAAAATTGTTTCTAAAGGTCCGAAATATAGATTCCCTTCCTACATTAATTTCGACAAATGTAGAGAGGAGATTGCATCTGCATTAAATGATTTCGGTAATCGATGGTGTAAACGAGAGGGTGTTGAGGATAATGCTCTTAAAGAATGGAAAAGAAGTATCTTCACTATCGTGGATAAACGTATTAAGTTTTATTCACAAAATACTAATCTTTTACCTCCTAAACCCAAATCGTCATTTAGGCATTTGAAGCAGGGTATCCAAGAATTTCATAGAAAGTATGTCTTGGTTCCGGCAGATAAAGCCGCAAACAATGTTGTTGTCGTTTGTAGACTTCACTACGTTAACACCTTAAAACAGGAGCTTGATGGTACCAGGGCTTATCTGGAGACAGATACTGATGAGGTGTCTGTAGTAAATGCCCACTTAAACGATTTACCTGTTAAGTTTTCTGTTTGTGTCAATGAAGGCCAAGACAAACTTCCTACGATGTATTGGTTACCTAAGCTTCACAAAAGACCATACAAAGCTAGATTTATTGCAAATTCTAGCTCTTGTACTACCACTGAACTTTCTAAATTATTAACTTCTTGTCTTACTGCTATCAAATCTCATGTTATAAGATACTGTGAGACAGTGTATGAAACTTCAAATAAAAATTGGTTTTGGTCAATAAAAAATTCTGGTGAGGTGCTCAGTAAGTTGAAGGGTAGAGGGTTCCGTGCGACAAGCTTGTCCACATATGATTTTTCTACTCTGTATACAACATTACCACATAATCTAATTAAAGAAAAACTTCTGGATTTGATAGAGTGGACCTTCAAAAGGGCATTAAAAAACTATGGTTCACTTTATTTGGCATGTAATGACAGAAAGGCTTTTTTCACTTCCTCTGACCAAAGTCGGTATACCCTTTGGTCATGTCAGAATGTGTGCGACGCCTTATCCTATCTCCTTGATAATATTTATATTAGATTTGGGACCAAGTTATACAGACAAATTGTTGGAATTCCGATGGGTACAAATTGCGCACCTCTCGTAGCTGATTTATTTTTATACTGCTACGAAAGAGATTTCATGGATTCTCTTAACCATGATAATCAAGCTGATGTTATCGAGGCTTTTAATTCCACATCTAGGTACCTCGATGACCTTTTGAACATTGACAACCCTTATTTTGAAGGTATGGTCAATCAAATTTATCCACCTGAACTTCAGTTGAACAAAGCTAATATCTCAGATACCGAAGCCCCCTTTTTAGATCTACATCTTTCTGTTGCAAATGGATTTGTTTCTTCTAAAATTTATGATAAGCGCGATGACTTTGATTTTGATATAGTAAATTTTCCTTTTTTGGATGGTGACGTTCCTCGTCGTGCTTCTTATGGTGTATACATTTCGCAACTTATTAGGTTTGCTAGAGTCTGAAATCATGTTACAGACTTCAACGCTCGAAATAAATGTTTAACGGCAAAACTTCTCCAACAGGGCTATCGGTATCATAAACTTCGAAAAACCTTTTCTAAATTTTATCGTAGACACTATGAATTGATTTCCAAATATAATGTTGGGTTAAAGACACTTTTAAGTGAGGGCCTTTCGGAACCTGAATTTTATGGTGACTTGGTTTACAAATTAAAGAAACTTAAAGGAATAAATGATTTTTCTCTTCAGTTCGGAAAAATCATATCACGTTACAGACGTATAGGTTATAACTTGAATGTTATGCGACAGTCTGCATGCTTAGTTTTTAACCCAATCATGGTTGATGACTATGCTGCCTTCTTTAATTGCACGCCGGTGGGTCGGGCGTCAGACTCTATGATGGCCCCGACTTAAAGCTATTCATTTTAGTTGGTTGGGGCCGGAGCTTCTTGTCTGTTGCTTGGCCCACCGGGGTCCAACTGGTGTTTTTCTTTTGCTCCGGAGTTAGTAGGTTATTCGGCGCCCAGGGATCTCCATCGTCGGGCAGCTTACTCAATCTGTGAGTCCTGGTTTTTGATTCATCAGGATGTTTATCATGATTTATTTGTTTGTTCTTGATGATTCATTGACTAGTTAGAGATTCACCACGAGGACCGAAGAACTAACTAAATGTTGTGAACCACTGCAGAAGCTGAGGGTGAGGTTAGGTACCTGTAAAACCGGTTTAAGCCCGCCAGTAACTTTGTGTTACTGATCGTTCCAAGTCGATACTTCTGTAGTGGTTCTTTTTGTTTTATGTCTTGGTGTTTAAAATTTTTTGTGCTGTTGGCGCCTTATGTATGTTTTCATATTTTTAGTTAAGTTAAGGTAACTGAGTGGCCACCTATTGGGAAAATAGCTGCTCATTCGGCTTACGATATGTTTCATGGTATAAGTACCTGATTGTTAGTTTGGTTTTTTCCCACCTCGGTTTTTGGAGTGGGAATCTTTTTCTGATTGCGCCTTTTCCTGATCTTTGTCTACTTGTACCTTTTCACAATGATATCAGCTGCTCTTTGCCCAGGGCCTTTTTTGGCATTCCTTTTCTGCATAGTACATGAAATTTGATTATATGCGCCTATCTCACATGCGTGTGAAATGGAATTAAATCCGTTACATACAAATTCGTTACTAATTCTTCGCCGGCTGGGAGGATTTGGTACCAATAATTCACATAAGAACTTTGCGAAATATAAAAAATATGGTTCAAGAACGTGTTTTCGTGTGTTAGAAGATTTAGTACCGATTTGTGTCAATTCTACACATCTGAAAAAAAAATTAATACCAGTTATATAAATTCGTACCGCCAGAAACAGAAACTAGAAATGCATATTTGTAAAACACTATGCTTGTGCCTAAACTGGCAGTTTGTATGATTCATTTATTTCATTCGAATGCAGTCAAATTTAAACAGAAACAGAATGTAAGCTTTTTTGCATGCGAGTTAGAAATGAAGTAAAAATTTAAAAATTGAGTAATTTTGTCAAAATTTGACAGAGAGTCCTCAAACGTTAATCAGGTGATCTTCTTCTCAGCCCCAACCAGCATACCAAATATGAAGGCTCTAGCTAGCTAGCTCAAATACGTTTTGAGATATCTTGCACACAAGATTTTCAAAATTTCTTTTCAAAGAAATACAGGCCAACTATTTTTTCATGAGGAATCTGTATATGAAATTTCAAAACCCTATAACTGACCGTTCAAAGGTTTTAAATTTCACCGAAAAGTGGAAAAATCAATCAAAATTTCAAAATTCTGTATTTTTGTAAACATGTGACGGAAAGTTCTCAAAAGTTAATCAGTTCATCTACTTCTCAGCCCCAACAAGTGTACCAACTATGAAGGCTCTAGCTTAAATACTTTTTGAGATATCTTGCACACAAGATTTTCAAATTTTGTTTTCAAAGGGACATAACTCACAAAAGGGGCATAACTTGGCCATACAAAAAATACGGTTCAACTATTTTATCATAAGGAATGTGTATATGAAATTTCAAAACCCTAGCATTCACCGTTCAAAGTTTTAAATTTCACCGAAAAGTGGAAAAATCAATCAAAATTTCAAAATTCCGTATTTTTGTTGAAAATTTGACAGAAAGTTCTCAAAAGTTTATCAGGTCATCTACTTCTCAGCCCCAACAAGTGTACCAAATATGAAGGCTCTAGCTTAAATACTTTTTGAGATATCTTGCACACAAGATTTTCAAATTTTGTCTTCAAAGGGACATAACTCAAAAAAGGGGCATAACTTGGCCATACAAAAAAAATACGGGTCAACTATTTTATCATGAGGAATGTGTATATGTTCAAAAGTTTTAAATTTCACCGAAAAGTTGAAAAATCAATCAAAATTTCAAAATTCTGTTATTGTGTTAAAAATTGACGGAAAGTTCTCAAAAGTCACCGAAAAGTGGAAAAATCAATCAAAATTTCAAAATTCTGTATTTTTGTAAACATGTGTCGGTTCTCAAAAGTTAATCAGTTCATCTACAACAAGTGTACCAAATATGAAGGCTCTAGCTTAAATATTTTTTGAGATATCTTGCACACAAGATTTTCAACTTTTGTTTTCAAAGGGACATAACTCAGAAAAGGGGCGTAACTCGGACATGAAAAAAAAATACGGGTCAACTATTTTTTCATGAGGAATGTGCATATGAAATTTCAAAACCCTAGCATTCACCATTCAAAAGTTAACACACACACAGACAGACACACAGACACACAGACAGACAAGCCGAAATCAATATGCCCTTCCAACTTTTCAAAGTTTGGGGCACAAAAAGTACAAATAGGCAATGATCAGGAAATGGCACAATCAGAAAGAAATTCCCACTCCATAAACCGAGGGGTGGGAAAAACTAAAATGACACTTGGGTACTTATACCATGAAAACATGTCGTAAGCCGAGCGAGCAGCTATTCCCCAATAGGCGGCCACTCAGTTACCCGAACTGAACTAAAATATGAAAACGTACATAGGGCTCAAACAGCACAAAAATTCGACTCCAAAACACCAAACAGTTAGAACCACAACAGAAGTATAGCCTTGGAGCAATCTTGAAGACTTTTGAAATTTTAGTATTAATTTCACCGCCTCCACCCCGCCATCGAAATTTAACATACACAAATGTCACACTTCCAAAATGTGCCTTGTTGGTACCTATTTTACACAAATGTGAAATTAAAAAATGCGGTTCAACAAGGCTATCATCCATGTCGAGAGCATCAACACGTTATTGGAATGGTGCTGGTACCGATGAACAGATTTGAATTTATGCTTCCTGCGTCTGGATGCCTCAACTTTTTGATATCCCGGAACATCTCTGACATATTGAAACGAGAGAAGGAACTATATAAGAATGATTGCTGGAAAACAAGTGGGTAATGAACCAGCATTTTTAATGACGTCAACGTCACTTACGGAAAATTAGGATTTTTAGCTTACCTGTCTTCATTCGTTGACAAATTCCGCCGAAACCAACCTGGTAGTCAAGGACTTTTATTTTACTTTTTGACTCAAAATATAAAAACGAGACTATATTTAGTTTTTAAAAAAATTCTATGGATTAGTTCTCTTGTAAACGGCGCTCATGTGCAAAAAGCGACGCGTTTTTATTACTTTCCCATTACGTCACGTACAAATAAAGGCATTTTTAGCCATTTTAGGGGAACGATTTGCAGGAAAACCAACCTGGTAATCATGTTTTTAATTGCACGAATCGATAGATATAAATGTTTTATATAAAATATTAAAAAATAAAAAAAAATCTATGGATCAGCATTTTTATGGTCCTTTACCTTAAGTATATTTCTTTCAGTCAGCGGGTTGTGTTGTGGTTTAACATCCCTGTCAACAATTTTAGTCATGTCGGGCTGTCCGCCGTTTCCAGGGTATTAAACCTATAGAGAAAGAAATTTACACAGAGCACCGTTAGTCAGGTTCTGGGAGGCTTGCCCGGGTTTCTAACCATCCATCAACCTGTGAATGTGCAGCTCCTGGTTAGCGTCAGCCTGATCGACAATTCAAAACGGATACACATGTAAGGAAGATTGATATTTTATTTTGAGATATCCCCATGAAAACGACGTTTGTATCTCAGTGTATGGTGTACAACTCTATCTCGGTTTAGGCAAGAAATTAAACTCTTCATTTTTCGTTTTCTCTGTGCTGGATAACTTAGACGACTGGTCCTCTGAAAACAAACGAATAAATACAGCACCATGACAAAAACATAAACTAGCCTCATTTATGCAACATTTTAACGCGTGCATTTTAGCTCATAAAGGAATAGCTGTTTAAGAAATACATGTTAAAACTAAAACCTCTTTGTTGCAACGAAGTGTGATGGCTAAAGGAAATAAAACATTGAATTATATTATATAAAATCAATTATATTTACGCAACTGCCTTTAATAAGATTGAGAAATGAGCTTAATAATTAATGCAAAAAAAATAAATAAAACTTACCTTCTAAACCTCAGAGTGTCTGTCTCCTAACATGCAAAACTGACTTCTCTAGAACTTCATGCGAAACACCTGTTAATAATTCTCACATGCCTGAGAAATTTTCTCGTTGCTATGACAACTGATGTACTCTTGTACTCTGGCTGGAGCAGCGATAGGCAGCCATCCATTCATACATTTGAGGCTTATTTTCACTTTAAATGGCAAAATTGAGTAGAAGCAATTTGATGTTGTAAACATATTCATTGATGCATGCCTGAAGTCATAGGGGTGGATGCCAAGTCTAGATTTGCTTTTCAAGGTCAGAAACTAGGTCAAAGTTCAGTGAGTGCAAAAATTAAGAAAACATACCCCAGCTGAAAATACAAGTAAAATCAAGGCCAATGAAAGTGGTTTGAATGATAAAATTTGGTTTATTAACAATTAGACAGTACATTGAAGGTTTGAATATGTCAGATAATCAAGCATGTTTGTCTGAAACAAAGTACAGGCGGTCAAAAGGTCAGTAAGTGCAATTTAGGATTTTTTCAGTGTAATATGCCAATGTTTTATTAGAATTGTCAAAAATCTTGGTCTAAAAGACTTTCATGGCTGAATTACTTTCCATTTATTAAAACAAACAAATAAGAGGCACCACTGAATAGATAGTTCAATTTCAAGACATGCATTTTCAAATGTACATACACTATTTACACGTAATTACACATTTGCAAAAAAAAAGTGAATTTCTTCAATACATTTCGTCATGAAGCCTAGAGAATATCATTTACAGAATATATTTCCACAGACATAACTACATATGAATATCCTGATAAAAAATCCTTGAGCAATTCAAGATGGCCACCAAATTCAAGATGGCCACCAAAATTCAAGGTGGACGACCTTAGGGGGTTTTGATAGAAATTCTTACATATACATCTATAGTATAAACCCTTGATATTTCACCAATATGCAACAAGAGAAAATAAACAAAATCAAAATGGCTGCCAAAATCCTAGATGGCTATCGAAAATCAGGTACATTTAGAGTATTCGAGTAAGCAGTTGATGGCCGTCTACATTTGGATAGGAGAATTTATGTTTAATCTTAGAATTTTACATCCATTACGTATTTACTGACCACTATCAATTTGCATTTAAGCTTTGTCTATAAACACAATGCTGGAAATTCATATATCTGTTCCCTACATTTTACGCATAAATATTTCAAAGGTATGGATATAGTATGTAGGCAGACATATGGTAGAACATGGTGAGATGAGGTAGGGTAGGATAGGACAAGTGGTAAGGCAGTCACATGGTGGCGTTTCAAAACTGTTGGGTATGTGTAGATACTATAGTAGAGGTCGGTACAGTTGGATTAGATATGGGTATAGTAGGGAGGGCAAACGATAATAGTGTGGAAATGTTGTAGGTTCGGTTCGGTTTGGTCATGGCTTGATGTTCCATTCAACATTTTTTCATTCACGTTGTGATAGAGGCAATATTTTCTGATTATAACCTAGGAATCTGAGAAGCTTAGTGTCTTGCTTGAGGACACTACATTGAGAAGAAATGCTTTAAATCCAGGACCTGTTGCTCTACTACTAGGCTACCACATACCCCTGGAGTAGGTTAGGGGTGGGTTGGGATAGTGTAATATGTTTAAAAGTGTTACTGGTTTATCAACTTTTGCTCCGACTGAGGCTCGGACCACATCATCTTGCCTGCTGAACCAACACTCTTCAACACAGCAAGGCAGTACAAGTGTGAATTTACTAAAATGACTCATGGCGTTGAATATTTGTGTTGTATGCGCCTAATGTACGTTTTCATATTTTTAGTTAAATTTAGGCAACTAAGTGGCAACTGAGTGGCCACCTATTGGACAAAATAGCTGCTAATTCGGCTTACGATATGTTTTCATTTCATAATTACCTGGTTGTTATTTTAGTTTTCCCCACCTTGGTTTTTGGAGTGGGAATCTCTTTCCGATTGCGTCTTGTCCTGATCATTGAGTACTTTTACCTTAACATAATACATTCCGCTTCTTTTTTAGAATTGTCCACAAATCTCTTTTTAAAATTCTATAAATCTGCCATTGACCTATTCATCTACCATCCTGGTGAGGTATTGTCAATTTGACATTTCGCCAGTAAACTATTCTGTTTCTGATCAGATGGGGCGTTTTATGTTGGACACCAAATCTATATTAAGGTGAAAAAATGCTAATCCCTTTTATTTATATGTACATTTAGAGATAGGTGGGGTACAACAGGGTTGGGGTGAGAGGTTGAAGGTAGGATTTCCATCAACTGGTACCTGTGTACAAAAATGGGTGGGTTAGAAATGGGTTGCGGTCGTTGGGTCACCGTCACAATTGAGTTCGGACTTTTATCTTTCCTAACTTTACAAGAAATCGTAAAAACTAAAATGATTCTTTGTGCCAATAAACGGAATCAGAATAGTTGGAATACCTACGAAATGAAAAAAAAAAAAAAAAAAAAAAAAAAATGAAAAAAAAAAAAAAAAAAAATAGACGATGCAGTCATGCATTACACAGGTGTAAATGCCAAAAGCCTAGTACGTTGCGTTAAATATTGCATCATTCTACTTCCCTTTCAATTGACAACAAAACGGGGAAATCAGCATTGTTGCACATAATGGTTGACAAAGAAACGGCTAAAACAAAGAAATCCCCAGACGTTCAGTACTGTATTGTGGAACAATTCTTAGATGTGCGGATCATGTGCCCCTGAAATTTGGTATCGATCAGTACTTCAAGCAATTGTTTCCACATTCTGGTACTAGAAAGCTTTAAAATTTGAAATATTTCCTTCAGTATGGAGATCGATGTCATCTTGTAGCAGCAACCAGTGGCTATAGATGTGGACAGGCAGTTATCGTGGTATCTTCACATATAACATATTTTTGTTTTTGGCTTGCAGTCTTCCGTGTGGAAAGTTTTCGGGACTGATCTGTTTGATTTCCTCCCCAGTCAGCAGCTATGGTCATGTTTGACTTATTCCCAACATGGTCGTTCGTCTCATACTAGTGAGAAATATCTATATTTCTTGATCATTTATGTGTGTCGATGAATTCTTTGATGGCTGACTAGGCCTATTTTAGCTCTAAACTATCGGTTGCAATTAGAGCAAGTCAATGTTGAAGAAATTGGTAATGATCCATTTACTCTGGCTTGGCGCTCAATGCACTTTCTTTCAGCTTTACAGATTCGTTTTCTTCATGATGGATTGCTCCTTTACGCCTACTACATAAGGACGTCCATGATATCCAAAAATATGCTCGACTTAGGCTAATATATGCACTGATAGTTTGACTGGACTTGAAAAACTTTTCCTAGAAAGGCTCAGACCTTCTGAGCGGTTAACCAGTAATCAGATGATCAGTCGCCAGTATTGATACGCTTTGCCTGTATGTACAAGCAATTCTCTTATTTTTCATGGCCCCAATGGCCTAAAGCCCACATTCACACGCGGTAACCCTTTGCTGTACTGTCCATCAATGCTGTACCACAGTTAGTTTGTACAACTTTTCCATTGTTGATGTTGTTGGGTTGTGTAATTCCTGTACTGGAGTAGTTTATTCTGCTTGGAGCCTCACAAAATGTCTGATAGATTGATATTGACTTTAACGGGTGCGTGGGGGTGGGTGGGGGTGGGTGGGGCCGCACATCATTTCAACATACTATGATGAGCTGGAGTCCCAAATGCTACATACCAAGTTTCGCGTAAATCGGCCAGCCGGTTCTGGAGAAGAAGATTTTTGAGTGGTTTTTACCATAGTTGAGCATGGCGGCCATCTTGGTCATGTGACCCAAATTTCGCGATCACCCGATCACACTTTCGTTCCCCCTAAAATTTCACTTTGATTGGCCAAGCAGTTTCAGAGAAGAAGATCTTTGAAAAGTGTGTATGGACGACAGACTGGCCAAGGTCAAGAGATGACCTTGACCTAAATTAATCACATACCTTCATTTACTCCATTAGTTGTTTGCAGGTCTCTGGCTGCGACAGTTTTCAAAAAAATCCATAGTTTTCACTTTTCCCATGTACAAGCCTATGTTTCCAAAATTGGAATTGCCGTAAAATAGGTCAAGGTCAACCTAGGGTCATCATTTGATCAAACTATGATGGGCTGGAGTTCCAAATACTACATACCAAGTTTCATGAAAATCCGCCTGCCGGTTCTGGAGAAGAAGATTTTTGAGTGGTTTTTACCATATATGGGCGTGGCGGCCATCTTGGTCATGTGACCTAGATTTCGCGATCAAACTTTCATCTCCCCTACCCATGGATGCTCCACATAAAATTTCACTTTGATTGGCCAAGCAGTTTCAGAGAAGAAGATCTTTGAAAAGTGTGTATGGACGACAGACAGGCCAAGGTCAAGAGATGACCTCGACCTAAATTAATTACATACCTTCATCTACTCCATTAGTTGTTTGCATCTACCACTTTTCAGGCCTCAGGCAGCAACAGTTTTCAAAAAATCCAAAGTTTTCACTTTTTCCCATGTAAAAGCCTATGTTTCCAAAATTGACATTGCCGTAAAATAGGTCAAGGTCATCCAATGGCCATCATTTGATCAAACTATGATGGGCTGGAGTCCCAAATACTACATACCAAGTTTCATGAAAATCGGCCAGCCGGTTCTGGAGAAGAAGATTTTTGAGTTGTTTTTACCATATATGGGCTTGGCTGCCATCTTGGTCATGTGACCTAGATTTTGCAATCAAACTTTCGTCTCCCCTACCCATGGATGCTTCACATAAAATTTCACTTTGATTGGCCAAGCAGTTTCAGAGAAGAAGATCTTTGAAAAGTGTGTATGGACGACAGACTGGCCAAGGTCAAGAGATGACCTTGACCTACATTAATCACATACCTTCATCTACTCCATAAGTTGTTTGCATCTACCACTTTTCAGGCCTCAGGCTGCAAGAGTTTTCCAAAAATCCATAGTTTTCACTTTTTCCCATGTAAAAGCCTATGTTTCCAAATTTGACCTTGCTGTAAAATAGGTCAAGGTCATCCAAGGGTCATCATTTTATCAAACTATGATGGGCTGACATCCCCAATGCTACATACCAAGTTTCCTGGAAATCAGCCCACCGGTTCTGGAGGAGAAGATTTTTGAGTGGTTTTTACCATATATGGGCGTGGCGGCCATCTTGGTCATGTGACCTGGATTTCGCGATCAAACTTGAAATGCCACTACCCAAGGAGGCTCCACATAAATTTTCAACTAGATTGGCCAAGCGGTTTCAGAGAAGAAGATCTTTGAAATTGTGGACGACGACGGACGACGAACGACGGACGGACGGACGCCGGATCATGGCTATCCTATTAGCTCACCTTGTGAGCCTTCGGCTCAGGTGAGCTAAAAACAGTTGCTGAAATTACATAAACGGCACCGTTTTCAGCCATTAATCATGCTACTAGAAAAAAAGTACAAATAGGCAATGACCAGGAAATGGGGCAATCATAAAGAAATTCCCACTCCATAAACCGAGGGATGGGAAAAAAACTGGGTATTTCCAACTTTTTTCTTCAATATGTTTAGAATATATGCCAGGGTACATGGATTATGTAATAAATATACAACTTGCATTTACAACGGACGTTTTGGACTCAGTTTAAACCAAACTCATAACAGATCCACACACTGCGGCAAAATAATAAAATCTGCAATCGTTGTGAGCTTATGTAAAAATGCTTTAAAATTTAACTAGTTAGTGTAAGGCAATGAACGTTTCAAAAGACTATTAAAGTAAACTGCATAGAATGAAACAAAAATATGATCAAATGCTACTTATTACGTTGGTGAGATTCGAACGCCTGCCAGTTTTGCTTAATTTGAAACAGCGAAAAGGCGTCTATAACCACTCGGCTATGTTTTGGGCCTAAAGAGATTATATGTTACAATCCCCTTTATAACAGCTTATTAGAAAGTTTTCATATAATATGTGTTCCGTGCAATGGCTGCATCGAGTATGAATGCCTTTTAATCTATTATTATAATTTTTAATTTTTGGAAACAGAAATACACATTCCTAGCACCCGTAATAACGTTGTTTATTGGTAAACAATAGATAAACTTCTACACCGTCCTCAAATGATATTTTTTTGTCCTCTTTAGCTTGCTTCGACAAAGAAATTTTAACTTGGTTATTTTCCAAGGAGTAACAAACTTTTCTGGCTTTTCGCTGAAAGGGATTCCAGTGCCAATGAGTTTATATCCGAGGCCTAGTTATCTCTACTGCACTACAGCAAAATGACGGAAAAGGGATCTTCAACTGAACGTTGAGATAAGTTCCGCTCAGGCATTTAGTCTGAGCGAAGAGCGTTGGTATTTTACCTTCGCTTCAACCAAGCGGTTTCCTCGGTGAGGATCCGCATCTCTCTCTCTCTCTCTCTCTCTCTCTCTCTCTCTCTCTCTCTCTCTCTCTCTCTCCCAGGTTGATTCAAGTTGGAGTGAGTCTCGAGAGCGATTAGCTTAATGTGCTAACTATTGTTTTGCAATCGAGAATAAAATCAATAGTGTAAAGAATATAATGATGTTGCTATTGCTGTTAATTGTTTGAATACAAATAGACAGCTAAACCTGTTACATATATGCTTCCCATGTCAACCCCTATTTCGGACAAACACATTTGTAACACACTTTACCTGTTTCGAATGTGATCATGTACGTAACAAATGTGTTACATATATGATTTGTTACCAATATGATCCAACAAAGCATTTAATGCAGCTCTTAACAAATATGTCTAATGACGGTTGCGGGAAAACTGTTCCAAACAATTACGCCAGGGAATGTAAGACTACCCTTTAAAAATGTAATGGATATATCTACGAATCTATAATCATTGCCAGTAGGCAGTTTGAAACTTCATTTAGTGCATAAATATATTTGAATGACCAGAGTAATGATCGAAACAATTTGGAATTGCATTGCCCTTGCTTCAAAGATCACATACAGGAAACCACTGTTATCACATGCATGTACATGAAATCACTGTTTTCAAATACAGGAAACCACTGTTATCACATGCATGTACATGAAATCACTGTTTTCAAATACAGGAAACCACTGTTATCACATGCATGTACATGAAATCACTGTTTTCAAATACAGGAAACCACTGTTATCACATGCATGTACATGAAATCACTGTTTTCAAATACAGGAAACCACTGTTATCACATGCATGTACATGAAATCACTGTTTTCAAATACAGGAAACCACTGTTATCACATGCATGTACATGAAATCACTGTTTTCACATACAGGAAACCACTGTTATCACATACATGTACATGAAACCACTGTTTTCACATACAGGAAACCACTGTTATCACATACAAGTACATGAAATCACTGTTTTCAAATACAGGAAACCACTGTTATCACATACATGTACATGAAATCACTGTTTTCACATACAGGAAACCACCCAGCGGGCACATGACGACGTCATGTGCCTGCTGGGCACTGTCATCGGTTCCAAAATTGCTTGAAATACTTCATAAAATAGGTCTTATCCGTCTCTTTTCCAGTCGAGAAACGAACACAATGATCCAAACCAACAGCTAGTAGTTAACAATAATCCTGGACACAGAATCACCACATACGGCGAGAGTATAACGAAAAGGGCATTAAATAAAGCGGCGAAAGGATTGGTCGCGTTGGAAAAACTGCTTGCAGATGCAAAGAAAGTTTCAACACCATCAAAGAATTACAGACTATACAAAAAGAATGGTAACCTCGATACTGCAATAAAGGACTTTCATTCTGTCGAGCCAGTTCTGGCTGGGCCGAATAAGAGCAGGCCGAAATGGAGTGGCCGAGGACGTTCGCGTCAGCCACTTATGGGAACTGTGGGCGATCGGCGACTGATACTGATGCCGAGCGGTGATGGGTATAGCAAGCACTCTCCAGTTTTGGAGATTCGATCAGCCACAGATGCTTTACACGACAGGATTGTTTATAAAATTGAAAATTAGACTGAAAATTATACCAAACTGTGAAAATATTTGGAATACTTTAAATAAAACCATTCCTCCCGTTCATGACTTTATTTGTGTTGTTCTTTAAAACTGAGGCGCTACCGGAAGGGGTGGACGACATTTACTTGAAAAGAGGTACAAGTAGGCAATGATCAGGAAAAGTGCAGTCAGAAAGAAATTCCCACTGCAAAAACTAGGGCCGGGTTGGGAAAGAACTAAAATCACATTTAGGTACTTATTCGAGGGTGATCCAATAATGAATGGGACTTTTCTCCTATTTCTATTGACTGACTCAAGTTTACTACTTTCATTTTCTAGATACACATCGGATCTATATGGGTCATTATCAAAAAATGGAGCAATCCAGAAAGGCAAAACGAAAAAAATTAGTTGTCCATTTTTTCTTTTTTAATGGGATAGTTTTATTAACAGGAGCATATAGAATATAGAAATAAAATATAAAATTTATTAACTGAACAAATAGTGCACCAGCATTAATTAATTGTATGGTACCCTTGAAAAAATATCAGTGCTGTCACGAACAAACTTTCTTGCGTAAAACGCTCATTTGATAAGACTTCCCCAATCTGTAAGTGGGGGCATATATAACTTGTCACGAACAATAGTTCACACAAACCTTAAATACTTTCAATGAATTAACGGGGAAGAGATCTTCAATGAAAATGCACATACAGTGATTTGTTCTGTTTCTGAAACACTTTATTTTTGTAGACATTATCTTGTGGGATTAAACCAAAAATAAGTTCTGCTAAACGTTTACTATTTCAGTATAGTATCATAACATACCAAAAGCAATTACTTTTATATGATGCGTTTTAAGTATTTTAAATAATTATGACCGTGACAGCACTGATATCGTGACAGCACTGAAGTTGTCGTGACAGCACTGATAATTATCCGATCTCGCCTTTTTCATTCCAATGTGTACGGAAATGATTAATTTCTGACCATTTACCGATGAGCTTAGGGGCAGTGACTCACTTAAGGTAGCAACCAACGAAGCCTTTGCTGTTGCTTTAACCAGGGACACCTTTTGCGTAGATCCAATGCTCAAACGCAAACCAAACGCGATGTAACACGTAAAGCGCAGTAGAAGCGCTGTTCATCTTAAGCAGCAGCACGAGAAAATGTGTCTTTGGGGCTTTCGATCAGGTCTGAGACAACCAGGATAGTTCACGACAAAAGACCGCATTAAATTTAGGACCCTATCACGGATTTTAGGGAGCTGGGTAGCAGGGCCATTTTGTTTGTTTGTGTTTCTGTTGGGGCTTAACGTCCCAGTCAACAATGTTTTAGTCATGTCGGGACGGAGCCAACGCTTCCTGAGTTTAACCAATACTGTAGGGAATTAATGTGTCTTGCCCAAGGACACATCACGGTGACGCCTGTGGTGATCGTACCCAGGACCTCTCGATTCGGAGTCCGACGCTATACCACTACGCCACCGCGCTCCCCACGGCCATATTGTTTTCAGGGAGCTTGGGAAAACTGGAAAACAATTAAAGGGAATTGAGGATTACTAGAAGAGAACACTCTTGGTTTAAGGAAGCTGGGAGCAAGGAAAAGATTTTTAGGGAGCTAGGGAGAAAGGTCATTTTTCTTTTAGTGAGCTTGGATCTAATACCTCCTTGGATGGGCCTCAACTTTAGGTTAACTTGCAGCTGAGCTGCACATTTGCTTTCACATATATCCCATTAAATCCCACTTTTATGTAGTGACGTATACAGGGTAAAATGAGGTATACAATGTTACTGCTTTTTGTTTCTAAAATTTGACAATCAGATATATTTTTTTCTTCAATTTTTAAAGCTAAAAAATCTCTGTATATTGCATGGGTAACACATTTTCGTAATGGTATGCAACATACAAACACACTGAAAGACACATGCGTCAGAAAAGGTTAAAATTTTCGTATTTTCATGTACCATAGACCCCTAGTGTGTATATTACCGGGTCCCTTTTTTCGAGGTGTATGCATTTGGTAGGTTTTACGGCACACCCGTACTTGCATTACCCCGAGTTGCCCCTCCCACTCCTCTAAGAAAGGGATGGCGTTTTAAACAAAAAAAGCGATTTTTCCGTATAAAGTTGGGGCTTAAAATGTCTTTTTTTTTTACTGAAAAGGGGTAATCTAATTTGGAATGGACCGCCAAAAATGGCATTTATCGCGCGACATACACAAACTGTCTAAATATCATTATGGGAGTACCACCCCCGGGGCTATTTGTTTACCGTGGTCGACGAAGCATTTTGAATTTGTAGTTTTGTATCACCCACACACAGTCACACACCTCCAACGATTTTCAAAGCGATATGAATTGGCCACTTCTGGCTGCTGCTGGCGTTAGTAGCTGAGACCCTCTGGTGAAAGGCGACCTAACTCTTGTCAGCCTAGGAAATTACCTGAAGCCACACCTGCTGACAGAAGTCAACTCAGTGCTGTCACATCATTACTGTCACGACCGTGACAGCACTGATCCGTGACAGTACTGAGTTTCACACAGAAATTTAATTCTAGTGACTAACAACAGAATGCAGGATGAAAACTTTGCATGTCTATTCTTACTGCTCCTAAGTTGAAATTCAGTCATGGTTTTAAAATGTATGTGATATTTACAATAAGCGGCAAAATGCGCGTGATAGGACTGATGCTTGTAAAATTCCCACTCCAATTCTGACATGTCTTTATGGTATAGCAACGGAGTAATGCGATGTGTTCAAAAGTTTTTTACCGTAACTTGTTCAGCTTGGTGTCGTCTACAAAACGCGATTGTTTTGATCCGGGAAAATGATTTGTAACTCTGGTCAAAAATCGATTTTCAATAGCTGTGACAGCACTGATACGTTTTCCAGGGACAACACTATATATGTGCCCCCACCCTTAAATAGCAATTTATATATCATAAGATTTTTGAATTTGACTTTAATAACATTCTATGCAATAGATGGTCACAGAAAATGTGATTTCTGTCAAGCTTCTTTTGCAATGGAAACAAATAAAACTACTTACCCTGACCCTGGGACACGGTAAAAATCGATAAAATAGCACTTCTAGCATCTCTTTTTTGCAAATAACGTACTCGGAAACGTGAAATCGCGTGTGGTTCTAGTAAAGCACCGCGGAAACTAATATTATACATGGAAAAAGCAAACCTCGGACATCGCGCTTGCGAGAAAACCATCAAGGACAAGGATTGCTCCATTTTTTGATAATGACCCATATATAGAGCACATTTTATGAGATTTGTTCAAGGCCTTTGGTTTCTATGGTTAATTAAGAACTACTCGTGCTGTATCTATGGCCACGATTTGTCATTTGAACTAATATAGCCTATTAAGATAGAGCTATGCTACACATTTTAAAAAAAGATAACTGATCATAGTTGAGTGTTGTCTGTGTTAAACATCATCTTTGAAAGATTTTCCTACAGTCAATTTGGATCTAGCGCTAGTGATAGAAGGATGGTTGCCTAGCAACCATTCTACTCTATGAATTCTGACAAAGCATTTTCTGAGTTTTACGGTTGCTAGGCAACATCTAAGAGGTCAATTGTCTCGCTTGTAATTTATTTGCAATATTTGCATTATAACTGACAGTTTCGAGGTTAATAACAATTTATTATGTCTTATGTCATTTATAAATACTCAGTCAAATATTTCCCACCCCTACCCCCAATTCCATTGTACTTTTTCGCAAACAAAACCCAGCTTTTCTTGCAAAAAAGCTCAAAAAAGCTCACCCTGATTTAAGTTTTAGCTGCATATATGTGATATTTTCCGCGCATAAAGCCACCAATGCACTGTATAAACTAGTCTACAGTCTTTAGTTGAGTTTTTGCAACCATTTGCCATGGCAACCAAATTTATGTACATATTACATATGTGGCCATGGGCTGTTTACTAACATTTTCTCGTTGCTAGGCACGGCAGATTGTTGTCTAGATGTCACTTGAATTTTAGAGGTGAATTGAGGTTGTATTATTTTGAGCGACAATAACAGTTTACTCTCAATAAGCAAAATTTATATACATGGAAATAATTCAAAACGTCCCATTCTTTATTGGAGCTATTTCTCAATAGGCGGCCACTCAGTAACTCGAACTAAACTAAAGCTATGAAAGCGTATATAAAGTTCAAATAGCACAAAAATTCGACTCCAAAACATAAAACAAATAGAACCATAACAGAAGTATCGCCTTGGAACGATCAGTAATATAAAACTACTGGGGGCTTAAATCAATTTTACAGGATCCTAACCTCACCGTCATCTTCTGCAGTGGTTCACAACATTTAGTTTAGTTGTTCAGTCCTCGTGGTGAATCTCTAACTAGTCATCAAGCACAAATAAATAAATCATGATAACCACCATGAGGAGCGTTGTTTTCGTAGTGTATTCTGGTGATATCAGTACGAGGATCTGGAAAACACGTTCTTGTCAAGTACGAGGGGAACGGCTTAATGAAAGTCTCCTTATTATCAAATATTCAATTTTAATATCTACTGACGTCAGTGATTACTTCGTGTATTTTATATTCCCGTGGTTTTATAATACTGATTTTATGTAGACCAATCTTTAGAGGTATCATGCCAATAGACATACATGTACATGTTGCGAATAATAATAATAGTAATAATAATAATAATAATAATAATTACTATTACGCACAGTGAATGCCTGTCAATCTCCGCAATGCTAGGGTTTTAGCAGGTGTTTCATGGACAAAAGTAAAAGTTCCCGCTATTCTCCAGGCATTGGAGGACTAGTGCATTATTATTATTATTATCATTATTATTATTATTATTATTATTATTATTAATGCCTGTATCTTTTCCATATTATCATCCACAGTCTTAAACACATGTTTGGTTATTTCACTCTAAGGGATGTTCGTTACCACATAGGGTGGTTCCGGACGACAGTACGCTACAGGTGCTGGGCGAAATATTTTAAGATGCAAAGTGTGTTTTTAGATGTGTACTCTTTATAAAGAGAATTTTCTACACACCCACAACTACAACTACCATAGTCTTTTTACCATAGTCTTTTTAGTTTAAGATTTGCTCAGAATACTTATTTAAACTTATCGAATGCGGTAGTAAGACGATCTAGACAGTTTTCACTCAGCTGGTACAAGTTTTGTTCACAAAATGGATTTTGTCACTACAAAGCCCTCATATAATGAGCCGCCTCATGAGAAAACCAACAATCTGCCTAGGCCAAAAACAAAGGCGCAGATCAGCAACTGCGAAGCTGATCAGCGCCTACTCGGATAGTACAGTTCCTCTTCTACTTAAATCCGAACTTTATTCGAAGATTCTAGCTCTTTTCTGTAACTGTACAGGTCGGTTTGTGTCGGACCTGGTCGGAAACCACAATGTTGGTTTTCCCACGAGGCGGCTCAAATCTTTATTTTTATTCTTTTAACTTGGTTTTGCATAGTACAGCCGAAGAATGTCCCCGAGTATCAAACGGTTCACTATAAACCAACCCGTTTCTATTTGGTGAGTTCGTGGAATGGAACAGGAATGACTTACAAACATATTCTTAAACGCAAAAGTTTCGCAACACATATAAAATGCAGATTTCTTCTGATTGACTCAAAAATTTCTTTTAGTGATATTACGATTGACAAGTCTAGTGCTTAGCCTTGAATATATACAACATGAAATTCAGAACGCTACATGGCTTATGGTTGCCGAGAAAACGCCACAACCAAGTTCAAGGTAACCCATTTTTAAAAGTCACAGAGATACAATACCTTACATTGTATGCGTAAATGAAATTTCAAACCGATGTTTGTTTTTCAAAAACAAATAGGACAACAAACGCAAATATGGAAATTTTATGCCTTAGTCGATGTTCATTCCGTGTGTGTGACGTGTTTAAGTTTTGACGTAATCGGCTGTTTATCAATAATCGAAATCTCTTAATGGCATTATGTAGCCCTCAATAAATTGCACAAGTGACAGAAAGATCGCGTTGTTTCATTGTGTAGGGACATAAAATATACTTTCAGAAATATCCTTACATGGGCATGCAGGAGAAAACGAGGATGCAAATTGTTGCGTTTCTTTTGCGTTCAAGTATATATATATATGTATCCACCAAGTATTTTAATTGTCATAGCTGTTTCTTTTTTTCTTAAATCGTTGACAATATATTTAAAACAGCAAAAGCAAAAGTAACCAATAATAAAAACACCGACTCTTTCAGTTTACTGGCTAAAGATTCTGGAAAAGAAAACATTGTTTCAGCCATACAGCTACAAATACATGTAGTTCTCATTATGTAACTTAAAATGTTCTACTACCATGAACTCGAGTATGCTTATTTATGATTTGTTGTTTATATTGCAAATCAGAGAAAGAATAAATTTGGAATTTCAAAATTGATTCATTCATCTATCCTAAGCTAGCAATAGGAAGAAAGCTGAGCTAAAGTGTGTCATTTTATAGTCCAATAACTCGAAGGAAGATTCAGAATTGCAATACCCTATAAAAACAAAAAAAACCAATCAGAACGTTTAGCTTTAGACTTCCAAAAATCGTAATTACGAATATAAAACTGATGTGTAAACGTGTATTACCTCTATGGCAAGTTTTAGCATTATCCCCGGGGCACGTGAGGCAGAGATGTGACTGGCATGAGTTGTGGGAGTCACATGACGCACCGTCTGGTTTCTGTGTGCCACTGTAATCAACTGGAATGGATAGAGGATATTTACTTTTTTTGCGGTGAATAGACTGATGAAAACATCAGTATTTTCAGGAGTGCGCGGCACGAGTGAAAATTTTGATGTTTTCAATCTTTTTGATATTTACTAAAATAAATAAAGCAATTGCACCTGTGTCATTTAGAAGACTTTCAGCTGACAAAGCGCAGTTGTTTTTGTACTAACAACCTTAGTCTATCTATAAAAATATAATTTAATATTTTGGCAACTTCTACAGTGCTAAAATGTTTTGGAGAGGATAGAAGTTACGTCTTCCTTCTGTGACCAATCACTATACCAGGTTACCCTCACCATAACACTTCAACACCATAACTAGGGAGAAGAAGAAAAGAAACTGTTTGCATCGCGAAAACTTTCCCTTGCAAAATACCAGAATTGTTTCAGCTGTAAGAATTGAAAATTTCATCAGAGTTGATTTTCATATTTTTAATAATCAAAACATAGGTTGTGGGTACACGTTAAAACCGCCTCGCCGAGGCGGTTCTAACGAGTACCCACAATCTATGCTTTAGAGCAAAAATAAGAATAATAGGTATACCCCTGTATAACTCAGTTTTACTGTATAAAAGTGTGGTATATATGAAACGGACATTTTATTCTGATGATTTGAGCATTATTTTCTACATTTTTGGATTGAATAGATTTTCATAATTTCTACTATTTTTGAAAATATGTACGAACAATGAAACGAAAACTAATAAAATTTTATGTCATACATACCCACACAAAACACATGTGTCGTGCCCATAAAAGCCTTCTGTACATAGGTTGAGCCCGAGGGGCAGCCACACGAGCCCGACTGGCAGGTTTCGGTAGCCAAGGATGAGTCCGCGGACATCATAGAGGCACACTCCACTCCAGGGGGATTGGCATCAGCAGCTATACAGGTTTCGCCTACATGTGCTGAAAAGTTACATCATGAAAACATGTCCATGAAAAGTAGCAAAACTGGGATATGCAGGGGTATACCTATTTTTCTTATCTTAGCTCCAAAACATAAATTGTGGGTACTCGTTAGAACCGCATCGCCGAGGCGGTTCTAACGTGTACCCACAATCTATGTTTTGAGCAAAAATAAGAAAAATGTCAAAATTTTTCAGCTGAAAATTTTCAAGTTTTGAAGCTCAAAAATCTCTGTTTATTAAATGGGCAAGTTTTCGTAACGAAAGCAAATATCAGATTATGTAACTGATTTGATCATTCAAACATGTTCATGGAATGAATAGCCCCTTACAACGCACTTTTAGACTATACGCACAGCTCATTGAAGTCACATAAGTAGGGACACGAGTCTACTAAAATAACTTCTGCCTAAATAAACTTACGTTTTCGACACACATAATTTTCTCGAATATATCCCGTTTCACATTGACATGTTGTTGAACACGCGACTGTCCCTGAAATAAATAAATAAATAAATAAATAAATAAATAAATAAATAAATAAATAAATAAACAAATAAATAAATAAATAAATATATAAATAAATAAGAATTGCCTAATGAGAATCGGATAAAATAAAATTAAAAAAAAAAAATAAATAAAATAAATAAATAAATAAAAAAAAAAAAAAAAAAAAAAAATTCTGCTGAAATTTTCATTTTCAAAGGGAAAAAATCTGTAGACTATTGTCGTAATGTTATAACGTCAGGAAAACATGTCCATGAAAAGTGCCCCCCCCCCCCCTTGAACCCAACTTTTATATAGAAAAACTGGAGAGGTATACCTAGTTTTCTTATTTTTGCTCCAAAACATAGATTGTGGGGACTCGTTAGAACCGCCTCACCGAGGCGGTTCTAACGTGTACCCACAATCAATGTTTTGAGCAAAAATATTAAAAAATCATTTTTTTTCCATTTTTCAATTTTTCATCTGAAAATTAGTGTATATTGTATGAGCAAGTTTTCAAATGATACAGCCTTACCAGTTGTACCATAACACTCTGTAGAGCTACAAGTTTCATCCAATAACTTTGCTCCATTTGTCAAACAGTCTGCCAAATTTTCGTTGTACGTTGTTGCACTTGGGCATGTGCACGTGCCACTAGCGCACGTGCCGGTTACGCATTTGTCGTCAGCGTCGACACACGCTTGCCCGTTTGTTTTCTTTGTTTCTGAAACGTATAATTGGACCGCGACATGAGAAAACAAACAATGTGGTTTCCGAACAGGTCTGACTCAAATCAAGCTGTACAAGCCCAGAAGATAGCTATAGGCTGGAAATTTTGGATTTAGAAAGAAGAGGAACTGCACTATCCTTGTAGCGAAAACAAATATGCAAATCAGCCTCGCAGTTACTGTGAAACTGATCTGCTTCTTTTATTTCGCATATGCAAAATGTTGGTTTTCTTATGACGCGGCTCAATTATTTTAATGAGGGAGAAAGGTTATTTTTTACTGCATTTGGCGCCCGAACTGTCCCAGAGAAGTGTATCCGTACAATTACAATATCCTTTCAGCCAGATGTTGTCTGTGAATAGACATAGACCATAGTAGAGAGAGAGAGAGAGAAAGAGAGAGAGAGAGAGAGAGAGAGAGAGAGAGAGAGAGAGAGAGAGAGAGAGAGAGAGAGATATCTTACTGCATTTAGCTCCCGCGCTGTCCCAGAGATGTGTGTCCCTGCAATCACAATACCCTTTCTGGCACGTGTTGTCTGTAAAAGTACAGAGAGAGAGAGAGAGAGAGAGAGAGAGAGAGAGAGAGAGAGAGAGAGATCTTACTGCATTTAGCTCCCGCGCTATCCCAGAGATGTGTGTCCCTGCAATCACAATAACCTTTCGGGCACGTGTTGTCTGTAAAAGTACAGAGAGAGAGAGAGAGAGAGAGAGAGAGAGAGAGAGAGAGAGAGAGAGAGAGAGAGATCTTACTGCATTTAGCTCCCGCGCTATCCCAGAGATGTGTGTCCCTGCAATCACAATAACCTTTCGGGCACGTGTTGTCCGTGAAAGCACCAAGACCATAGCAGTACTGATTGGCTAATGTACAGTCAGAATCCCCAGTACATGCCTCTCCGTTACCAGCTATGCGGAAAATAATATCATCAGGAAAACATGTCCCTGACAAGTACACTTCAACCTCATTACAACACGCCTCATTATAATGGGGTGTTCACTATAACACGGCCATGTTATGGCTCCCAAATTAATTATTTAACTATATGTCTTTAGAAAGTAACCTCATTATAACACAGTTCACTTATAACACGGTCTGTTTCTATGGACCCCAAAGATAGCGTTATGATGAGGTTGACCTGTATACCCCTCTAAACCCCCATATAGTAAAATTGGCTTATGCAGGGGTACACCTATTTTACTTAATTTTGGTCCAAAACATGCATTGTGGTTAATCGGCGAGGTGGTCCTAACGTGTACCCACAATGTATGTTTTGAGCAAAAATACTTAAAAATCATTTATTTTTCCAATTAAATTTTCATTGTTTTCTTCTGAAAAAATCCTCTGTATATTGAATGGGAAAGTTTTCGTAATGTTTGTGCTGATTGTGTTTCCTTATAATCTAGTGTTTGTCCATCTCTGATACTGTTTAAACATTGACCTGTGCCTTCAAATCTATTTTTCAGGTGGATAATTGGCCGCCTTTCGGTGATATTAAAGGTGATAGCATTTTGTTTGAAGATAGCTATTTCCCGTTTTAATAAAACATATTCCTTTTAGCGAAAAGGACTACCACTATTTGTAAAATTACTCTACTTCAATACTTCGGCCAAAGTCCTTTTTCAAGAAAAAAATGAATCTTGTAATTCTTTACATCTTGGCAGGCATTATAAAGTCCCTTGTTTACTGTGACTGTACCGAAAGTTTATTCACGCATTTCAGGAGCAGCTTGCTAGAAAATGATTCCCTCCAATTTTTGTTCATTATAAACAAGTTACTCTATAGTATAGAGCTATACAGAATTGTTGTTGTTGTTGTTGTTGTTGTTGTTGTTGTTGTTGTGTGTGTGTGTGTGTGTGTGTGTGTGTGTGTGTGTGTGTGTGTGTGTGTGTGTGTGTTGTTTTTGTTTTCTTGAAAAAGGCCTTTGGCCGAAATATTGAAGAAGAATTTTACAAATAGTGGTATTCATGGTATTTCCCGTTTTGATATTGCGTTCTAATTATATTTCTGATAATTGCTTTCCTGCTTATATTACTTGTTCCTTTCTATTTTGATACTGCAATTATAGGTCCTTTAAACGATGCCTCTCGAACATGTACATGTATGTGTAAGTGTGGTTATTTTAATGAAAATCTCTCTCTCTCTCTCTCTCTCTCTCTCTCTCTCTCTCTCTCTCTCTCTCTCTCTCTCTCTCTCTCTCTCTCGTTTACTCGTGTCACCACAATTTGTCATTTTTTTTTGTAATTTTCTTACAATTTGAAAGTATAGATCTACCTACCGCATAATGCACGATCTGTTGTTATGATTTTCACAATCAGGAACAATAATACACTGTAGATCATCTGTTAAAACAAAGATTTTGGTAGACTAATAATATATTATACTGAACCGCTGGAATAATGCACATTATATTTTACGAGGGAAACGTAGGGTCTGTTGTCCATGATCTTTTTTTTTCTTCTTCTTCTTTCTTTAGTTTGATCTTTTCTTTCTGAGCTGACCACTGATATCCCACGGTAAAGATCATTAAATTGAATTACTTAAATATACGTCATAGAGTCAACAAAAACGAACTAGCTAATATTGAATACGCGGCACTGCGTTTCGTCTGTCCTTCAGTTTATTTCTTTTTAATTATTCCAAGAAAATTTTAAACTCCACGAAGTAACAAAATCTCAATAATTAAGCAATATCTGCAACAAGATAAAATGCATGTTCCTTTCTTACCTTTTAATAAAAACGTTTAAGATGCAAATCTTCCAAGCATCCATTTGACATACTGTCGGAGACCTTTTGAACTTGGTAACTGAACATTATTATAGCTTGCGTATTAATGTTTGACAATCATGTGAACACAATATTTTCATGTCATGGCAACCCCATAGGTGTCGTGCATATTCTAATTAAGAGGCTTCAAATCGATTGTCTTTGATTTGTGATGCAACCGATTAAGAATCTAGGCCTATTGCGAAGCAATCTATTATTGATGTATTAACGAGTTCTCTTGAACCTGTTGCGGATGTTCTTTTTGCGTAAGAATACAACTGACTTTATTCAAGCAAAATACCCTTGGATGCATTTACACCGCTTTTCCTTTTTTGTTTGCTTCACATCGAGTTAATAATTTTAAGGTGTCAAATAAAAGTGTACCACCGGCTATAATACACATAACCTGTAGCTATGTGTCTAGTATCGACAAAACAAAGACGATGTACACGACAGACAGACAGACAGACATAGAGATACAACTCAGCATTTTACGGGACCCAGAATCCTCGCCCAGTCTGCTGTCACACAGTGTTTAAATTTTTGGGTTCTAATCTAAGCTATAATTCTCCTGTTACAAAATCAATAATCGATTCATTTTATATTTCAATTATTTACATTTTCAATCAGGTTATAATCATTGCATCACCCGAATCATGTGATGTCAGGCCAAAAGCTAATCAAAGAACTTATGAGCCGCCGCATGGGAAAACCAACAATCTGCATAGGCGAAAACAAAGGCGCAGATCGCAGATCTGCTTCGAATAACTGCGAAGCAGATTAGCGCCTTTGTTTTCGCTATACAGATAGTACGATTCCTCTTCTTTCTAAATCCAAAATTTCCAGCTTCTAGCCTGCTTCTGTGGCTGTACAGGCCAGTTTTTGTCGGACCTGGTCGGAACCCAAATTGTTGGTTTTCTCACGCACAGGCTCTTATATTATTGACATGGCATTGCCTAGGCCTGCGATATCTTGCTATTGAAAATTGTATGTCGATTCACGTAGCTGTCATACATACTACATGACTTATCTTATGACCAAGACTAGTCACAGTAGTCAATGTCGAATGGGCACAAAAAATCGTCCCGTGGGAATTTCATGACGATTTGTGACGACCTACCTTAAATCAAACTTTGGGGCATATGCAACAATTTAAACCAGTTCGTCGCCCTGAGACCCGCGTCTGGGCTGAAGTATGACGTCATCAAAATGGCGACCAGCGCATTCATAATATGCATTTTAAACAATCATTTTCATACTATGCTTGTCAGATAAAAATGATTTCCAGCTTCTCGCTGTTTTTAAATGGATGGATTTTACCAATTTTATTTATAAAAGCTATTTTAGCACAAAAGTATCTCTCACAAGGAGCATAGCACTAAAGATATGAGCCACGTCACGACAAAATCTGCATACAAAGTGCCAAATTATACATAGTACAACGGGAGCTAATTTGACCTACCTTGCATCCCCAAAACATTTTTATGGGTGCCAATCATTTACTGGCATCCCAGAAATGCAAAAACAAAAATGTCCCCAAAGATAAAATCAAATGCACTATGAAACTATGAAACGGTTTCCATGGTAACCGTTAACGTGATTCTTGGGGTATACATACAAAATTGATCATATCTCCACTGTCACTTATATTAGATTATTGAAAATGGTCTCATTTTAAAGCTTAGACATAGCCCATTCTTTTTATGGTAAGTAATGCAAACTTTCTAATTAGCATATTCATTAATTTTCATGAAAACATGCAAAATGGCAGAAAAAATCTTTAAAAATCCATAAATGAAGTAATTTCAGGCCCAAGCTGTCGTTATGACACTTGGTTATTTAACCAGTGATATCATATGGCGAATTTATTGATAACCTAGTCCTATATGAAAATTATTTCATTTGTATATTCATGAATATTAGTAAAATTGCCAAAAAGTGAGGAAAAACAAGAGAAAAATTATATCCATTGCAAGGTATCAGTACTGGATAGGTTATAAGATCCAATCTATCTTGCATCCCTGGGACGAATTCTCAAGACTGTCAGTGTTTTCAGAGGGACAACCTTAATGCCATCAAATATTGTCATCAGCAATGAAACAACATTTCCATGATGTAAAATTACATAGTTTCCACACCACTCCTCATGCGATTCTAAAGAATATGATGTTCGTCCTAAAATACTTATATCCCACCAATAGAATGCTCTAAACAATTTAGCCTACAAAATGACTTGTATCTCGGCAGTCAAAAGGCATATGGTGCTGAAAAATGACATCAAATCATGGTGTCTAGGGCATTATTATACCATCCTGTACTATAAAGTATGGGTCATTTGTGTTTTAGTTTTAAGAATATTAACAAAACGTTTTGAATTTAGAGAAAATATACAGAACAATTAAGGGTATGCGTTGAAAAACGCACGTAACCGGGTTACTGAAAGACCTAGGGAGCTATAATTTGTAATAAATGATTGCTAGGACAATGTTCTGTAACCATATAATCCGATATATAAAGTATGAAAAAGAGTAGAATTGAGAGCTTTGAAGAGTAGTTAACATATAAATGAGAAATATGGGTCATACCGCGGTTTCCAGCTATTTTTCTTGTAGATATATTGATATTAATGAGATCTTAATATATAATAGCACCATCAATGCAACATGAAGGGGTACACCAACAATATTGCTTATATCTCAGCTGGCTGCCAATAGCCGTGGAGAACTCAAAATGGCATCAATCTATTGCTAGGGCAATGTTTTATTATCATGTGCTCGGATGTATAAATCATGCTTTCTGGCAAGCAAGATTTAATTAATTTTGGTGATGCACAGCCTTCCATTTTCATATTTTTCGAAACTTTATGTAACTTTCAGAAAATTTAATAATATGTGGTTAAGCTATCGTACTGCATGGCATTAGTGCATTCTCCCATCATTCTAATGGAACCATTTTCAGCATTCTAATGATATTGTCAGCTGAGATATGAACGATTTTCTTTGATGTACCTGTTTTTCTCTTATTTATGAAGATCTCAGTAATATCCATACAACAAAAAATAGCTAATTATATCGTTACAGAACATTGTCCTAGCAATCATTTGATGCCAATTATAGCTCTTCTACGTATACAATTTGATGCCATTTTCAGCACTATAGGACTTTTGATTGCCTTTATACAAGTCATTTTGTAGGTTAACCCATTTTTTTCATTGTCTTTTCTCTAAAATTCTTTAGTTTTCATTAAAATTCATGATATTGGAAATCAGATTATTCTGATATATTACTTCAGGACCATAGTACATTGTCATAGCATTCATTGAATACCTCTTTCAGCATGCTGGGTTGATAATCAGCTCTGGTACAAGCGATTTTGGTACATATATCCCCTATTGTTCCACAATTCTTCTCCATTTTTAATGTCTTTATTTTATTTATATTTTTTTTTATTTTGTTAATTTTCATGAATAAGTGAATTCAGTGCTTTAAAATGAGGTATAAAGGTTAAATTGTTCAGTTCATGCATCACTATCAGACTAATTATAGTATTCTAGAGCATTCTATTGGTGGAATATGAGTATTTTTTGTAAGTACGCCCTATTCTTTAGAATCGCATGAGAGGTGGTGTAAAACAAAGCAATTTTACATCATGCAAATGATTTTGTTGATGAGGACAATATTAGATGGCATTAAGGTGGTCCCTCTGACAACACTAACAGCCTTGAGAATTTGTCCCACAGATGCGAGTTAGGCCATATAACATATGCAATAACTTGCAATTGTTATAGTTTTTCCCTCGTTTTTCCTCACTTTTTTGACATTTTATTAATTTCATGAATATGCAAATGAGGTAATTTTCATATAGGGCCAGTTCATCGATAAATTTGTCATATGATATTACTGGTTCAATAACAAAGTGTCACAATGGCAGTTTGGGTCTGAAATTAGTGCATTTATGGATTTTTAACGACTTTTTGTCATTTGTCATATTTTCATTAAAATTAATGAATATGCAAATTAGATGATTTGCATAACTTACCATAAACATATAGGGCTATGTCTATGCTTTACAATGAGACCAAGTACAGTAGTCTAGGATAAGTAACAATGGAGATATGATCCATTTTGTATGTACACACCCATGCTCAAGAATCTCGTTAACGGTTGCCATGGAAACCATGCATTTTTTTCATAGCGCAATAGAGTTTATCTTTGAGGACAAAAATTCTTCGTATTTCTGGGGTCCCAAGGAATGATTCGGCAACCATGAAAAATTGTCCTGGGGTGCATAAAATTAGCTCCCGGGGTCTTTAAGTTGTGGGCGTTTTTTGAAGAAAAACGTATGTCCAACGTATGCACGAACGAACGTATGACTAGATAAAGCAATATCATTTAACCCATCGACTTAATTCGTCTATCGTATGTATGATCAGATGCATTTCATACTTTTTCTTCGCAAAAAGGCAATAATGCGATGTTTTCAATAGATTTTGATGGAAATACGAATAATTCATATATAGTCAGATAGCCGCCATATTGATGACGTCATAAATCGACTCTGACGCGGCTGTAAGTCGACGAACAGGTTTAATGTTATATATGTACCCCATAGATAAGTTTTATATAGGTCGTCATAAATCGTCAAAAAAATCGCACGAGATTCCCATTCGACATTGACTACAGAGCAGTACAAATAAAATATAAAGGTTCTGATTCCTGATAAAGGTTTCTGATTGCGCCTTTTCCTGATCTTTGCCTACTTGTTACTTTTTTTGATCCTTTGGAAAGGGAAATAGTATGGGCTATATTGCGCAATTTAGGGGTAATGAACTCTCATCAGGCAACGAAAGCCAGACCATTGTGCTGCAATTTCGAGAATTTACACGAGCTAGAAGTAGATCCATGTCATATAATTTATCTTTAAAAGACCTATATATACAATTAACTAAATATAACGGTTTTATTTATCGTTAGCAGAGCTTGAACAAAATAGAATAAAAATTGCATAGCACTTGATGATTGCGTTTTTTCCCGATCATTGCCTACTTGTACCTTTTGGTGATGAACTTGATGATGAGTTATCCTTTAGATTTGCAGAATGATCCGTTGAAAAAAGTAAGAACTAGAAAATATCAATAAAATATAGATAATGTAAATTAATAAATTATTTGGAAAAAAAAAAACGTACTTGACGCTATAGGGATTCGATCTCGTATCGCTAATTTACATGTTATGTAGTACAATCTATGTTCACGTGAACTTTATCAGCAAAAGTTTGATAAATAATATCATTTATCTTATCTAAAACACATTTAATTATTACTTTGATTGCACTAGTGAGTCTATATTATTAGCATGTTTCATCCTAAGCATGTTTCATCCTAAGACGTGATATCTCATAGTACATTTGGCTCAGATTGAACTTAGGAAAAGATGATGTCATAAAACATTTGATGAAACGACCTAACGTTACTGTTTTCTAGATATTATATTATCTGCGTTCGTGATTACAATGGTAAAAGAAACCATCTAAATCGTACTTAGCACGCATAGACACAGATTGGGTGGGTTCATACTCTCTGGATATGTTAGTGACCACCCAAAAACAAATCATTTAGGTTTATTTCTATTTAATATACATGGTTTCCATGGTAACCACAATAGATTGTTAACCAATCATGGTATTCCATCCGGGTTCTTTGCACATGTTGCACGTGGCTCGAATTATCCAATCATGGTATTCCATCCGGGTTCTTTGCACAAGTTGCACGTGGCTCGACAGTTATGCCGAGCCCATCCCTCTTTTCTCGCACAATCTCCGGGAATGTCAAAGAAACGGCAATATGAGAGTTTATCTTCACAGGGCTGTGTTTGTCCTAAAACAAGAAAGAACAAAAATTACTGACGGTCCCAGCTTGACCTCAAATGTTTAATGTCGATGAACAAACTACAATCCCATTTTGTAAATACGTCGTGCCAAAGGTCAGTTTGGTTCCGTGTTCCGATGAGTTAACATTAGAGCTGCTGGCTAACCTGCACTCCGATACACTTCGTGACCTCGCACTACTTCCGTAGTGTGGAGAGGTCTAACGGAACACCGATGGAATTTTTCCGTCTAAGTTAACATGTATAAAAAAGATCCCGGACGATTGTACTTAGACTTACGTCACGGATTAACCGTTATACATATGAATGAAATAAATGCATTTGACCAATAAGAACATGTGTGTCATTCATATTTGAGCCGCATCGTGAGAAAACCGGATTTTTGCCTAGGCGAAAACAAAGGCGCAGATCAGCTTCGCGGTAACCGCGAAGC
Source organism: Rugalucina vietnamica (assembly GCA_964017185.1). Taxonomy (NCBI): domain Eukaryota; kingdom Metazoa; phylum Mollusca; class Bivalvia; order Lucinida; family Lucinidae; genus Rugalucina; species Rugalucina vietnamica. Next base: position 40,501,667 of record OZ024883.1, on the reverse strand, counting down.
TGATCAGCGCCTTTGTTTTCGCTACTCGGATAGTACAATTCCTCTTCTACTTAAATCCGAAATTTCAAGCTTCTAACTCTTTTCTGAGCTTGTACAGGCCGGTTTGTGTCGGACCTGGTCGGAAACCCCGAACACCGGTTTTCTCGCGTCGCGGCTCATTTATAACAGTAAATTTGTGACGAAAGTCTATTACGATCGTCCAGGATCTATACATGTATTCGAGACAATGTTGGTCACGGGGAGCGACTATAAACAATGCAAGGATTATAAGCAACAAACGAATGAACGAACGAATGGACAAGCAAAAATAAATGAATACCTGGACACAAGCCACATCTTAGTGGACAGTTCTTTCGCGCCCACGGCAGGTACACACCACTGCAGAGAGCGTCCGAATAATAATTACAATTCATGCTTGGGATGTCGTGGCATTGTGCTAAAACAGGAAAGATATACTTCTCAAAACTAGATACAAATATACAGAAATATTCTGCCTCTTGGCTTGCCCGTATACAGTTTATTTGTTCATTTCTGTATCATATTAATATGATAAACATTATATATGATACAATGATATAAACAGTATACAATATATGTACTATAAACCATTCTCAAAAGACTAGTGAGAGACTGAAAATATACTGAGACACTTTAGAAACGCAACCCTTATTAAAATACTTGAATCTTTTTAGAGGTCTCGATATTTTAATCGGTTACAAGTCAGTCCTATTATATGACTAAATCAGATTTAACGCAAAATTCAAAAATGATATTTAAGAAATCGCAACCAAACCCAAGTTTTAAAAAGCGACACAGAGCTGCTATACTTTACATAATGGGCGAAAAATGTTTTTTGAATGCTTGAGAAAGGGCAAACTCAGGTGTGGACCCGGACTGGTGTTTTGGGCAATACTGTCAGTAATACTTTTTTCATATAATTTAAGACAAAAACTTGTCCGATACTGTGTGATGTAGATAAGCGATTTCGTGAAATTGACCAAAATAAAGAAATTCTGGTCCGCCATCTTGGATTTAACTGGAAGTTGAATTATATTGAAACAAAAAGTTTGACATCCATTTTGATTTTGTTTATGATGAAAATCGTGTTAAATGCAATGATTTTCTACCAAAGATCCTGAGATTTTGTCCATCCTGTATGTTTAAAAAATTGAAATTCTCGACCAAATCCGCAATCTTAATTCAAACCGGAAGTATATTTTTTTCACAATGCCTCCCTATCTAAAGTCGTTTGTCATGGTGTCCTCTTCATTTGTGACACGCTTCATGCTTATACCATAAATAGCAGTTTTTCACCAATCAAATAGACCATCAGGAAAACATGTCCGTGACATGAATACCCCTTATACCCCACTTTTATATAGCAAAACTGGGGTATGGAGGGGTATACCTATTTTTCTTATTTTTACTGCAAAACATAGATTGTGGGTACTCGTTAGAACCGCCTCGGCGAGGCGGTTCTAACATGTACCCACAATCTATGTTTTGGGCAAAAATAAGAAAAATATCAACAATTTTCTACTGAAAATTTTCAATTTTTACAATTTGGGAAAAATCTGTATATTACATGGGGATCTTTTCATAATGCTATGGAGTTGCAAGTATGTGATACATTCTACTGACATCTCGACCACAATTTTGAGTTTGGTCAAGATAGCCGAATTGACATTGCCTGTTTAACGTGGTTGTATAACAATAGAAAGAACGAACAAAAGAACGAACGAACAAAAATTACCTGTGCACAATCCACATTTAAGTGGGCAATTATTTCTCGCCCAATCCAGGTACAAACCCCCACACTTAGATTCTGGATAAAGATTACAGTGACTGCTAGGGACATCGCGGCAGTAAGCTAAAAAATGGATGATATATATAGAGATGCAAAAGAAAGTTTATAAATACACTCTACTTGTTTCGCGCTTTGTAGTGAAACTGACCAACAGCAGAATGAAGATTTTAGTTTTTCACCAACGCAGTTTTGACAAAAATGGGATATTTTTACATTTAAAAGAACTCTACTTTACATGCAAAAATGGCGACTTCTGTGCTTCTACAAACCATGGTTGTGGAACAAAATAATCTTAATTGACCATGAGTCTTCGAGAAAATACCCACAATCATCATCAGGAAAACATGAAATGTACACCCCCTTAAACCCCACTTCCATAAAAAAAAAAAAAAAAAAAAAAAAAAAAAAAAAAAAAAAAAAAAAAAAAAATGGGGTTTGCTGGGTTATACCTATTTTTTTTTTTTTTATTTTGATCCAAAACGGACATTGTGGGTACTCGTTAGAAATGCCTAACGTATACCCACAACCTATGTTTTGAGCAGAATGAATATATATGTATATATTCCGACCAGGTCCGACACAAACCGGCCTGTGCAGCAACAGAAGATGGCTAGAAGCTTGAAATTTCGGATTTAGGAAGAAGAGGAATTGTACTATCCGTGTCGCGAAAACAAAGGCGCTGATCAGCTTCGCAGTTACTGCGAAGCTGATCTGCGCCTTTGTTTTCGCATAGGCAAAAATCCGGTTTTCTCATGACGCGGCTCAAATAGTTTAATACTTACCTAAAACAGAGGAATTGTAGGCTGAAATTGGAAAGAGAAAGGTTTAAACTACTGACGATCACGTGGTATTGTTTACATACAAACCGATAAATAATCGGTGACACAATAGGGTTCATGAAATAGAAAGTCAAATTCTTTATTGGATCATCCTTGTATATACCACGCCACTCCAAATGTAATCGTCTACTCAAAAGTTTATACACAAACATGATCTTGAATAAAACTTTTGCATGTACCAAGGAGGTAATCCAAAAGCCTTAAAATTGAAATTCGAGCACATTTAGGGAGTTATTATAAGTATTTGGAACTGTGTTATGCATACTTTAAAATTTAGTTTTGGGATGGGCGTTGGGTGTTTGGGTAGTTTTTATACTTAGATGGCCTTACCCGTTGATAATATTTTTGCGCATTCCAGGGATGGGCAACAATCACCCGGATGTGTTACAAGCTTGCAGTTGGCAGGGATGTTTGTATGGTGTACGCAGCTGTAACAAAACGCTTATTTATTTGTCTGTTTAATATCACAATAATTTTGAACGCGACAATATCATATGTCGAATAACAGAACATGGTGATATTGTTCAGAAGAAAATGTTCATTGAGTGAAAATATTAGACTAGTGCAGCGAACAGCTTTTGAAACATTTAAACTCATTTAAGCCTGGTGTCCTTTTTATGGGACATAGGCAAACAGAATAGCCCCAGATGTGACGCCGCCATCTGGGGCTATACTGTTTGCTTGGAGGAATTTCACCGAAAATGGAATAAAAAGTCAAAATCCCACCTGAAGTCCCTAAAAATGAAAGTGGACTCACCCAAATGATAATGATGGGTAAGTCCATTCGTCATATATGGGTTAAAAACTAGAGTAGCTGATATTTTCTGATGTGCAAATCCCGGCTAGAGTTAATATCGAGACAGAGGATTAGACTAACCAAATTTCCTCTCTTGCATGTAATTAGCCTTCAGCTAAAGGTTGGCCAACAACGTCACAATAACTGTTAGCTTTGTAATAGTTATACTCACATATCATGGCAAATAGCTTGGTTTGTTTTCGGGTTCACACGTACAGGCAAACCGACACGTTTCATTCCAGTGTTGTCCTTTGGCGAATGTCACTTTATGAAAATAGCATTTATCTGCAAAGGTAAGCAAATGTGGGATACTGAAATGTTGGATACCCAAATACTTGGGGGCAAGTAAACACTAAGTGGTTTGTTTGGAGGTCTCAAAAAAAAAAAAAAAAAAAAACATGGTCAAGCTATACAGCCAGTCTACGAAGTGACCCTCTAAAGCACGATTAAAATACACATTAAAAACTTTTGCAAAAAAAATATAACTGAGATCCTTTAAGAGCAGTGAGCATATTAATGAGAAAAGGGAAGGGCCGTACCGCGGTTTCGGCTATTTAAGCTTCTTCAGTGACCCAGTACAATACGCATATAAGAAGCTTTATATATCATTTGGGGTGCAATAAAACTTTAAATCATCAGGAAAACATGTACGTGAAATAAATACGTCTGAAACCCCACTTTTATATAGAAAAACTGGGGTTTGCAGGGATATACCTATTTTTCTTATTCTTGCTCCAAAACATAGATTGTGGGTACTCGTTAGAACCGCCTCCGCAAGGCGGTTCTAACATGTACCCACAAACTATGTTTTGAGTAACAATAAGAAAAATGTAAAAAAAAAATCTGATGAAATTTTCAATTTTTTACAGCAAAAAAAAAAAAAAAAAATCTCTGTATGATTATATAATGCATGGGCAAGTTATCGTGATCGTAAACCTTAAACTTGTGTAACGTGTAGCCGAGTCGAGCCACAGCAAACCCCGTCGGTGGAAAAGCATGCTCATCCACCTTTGGTGGTTTACTGCGCTATATACCTAACACTTACTCTAATCACAAAGTTTCGAGTTTCTAATTTGCATATTACTACCCGCTAATATGCCGCTAATACGTTGCACCAACGTATTCTACAAGGGAGACTATCCCGTTACATTACTTCCCCCTCCGAGAAGACTCGTCCCGAGTCTTGGCCTGGGGACTACATGGGTAAGGCAACCCCGGTCTGGCGGTTGTCATCATCCCACCGCTGCCACCAAATGTAACGTGTAGCCGAGCCAAGCCACAGAAAACCCCGTCGCTCATCCACCAAGGGTGGTTTACTGCGCTATATACCTAACACTCTAATCACAAAGTTTCGAGTTTCTAATTTGCATATTACTACCCGCTAATATGCCGCTAATACGTTGCACCAACGTATTCTACAAGGGAGACTATCCCGTTACACTTGTAAGAAATTACACTTGGGCTATCTTTAATATATTATAAAATATAAAATAAATGTCATATATACCGGGAACTGGCGAGGGAACACCAGTCATTTTAAATCTGGTATCGTCAATTGGCTGTATGATGGTGAGTCGGCCAGGTCCGACCGTTGGTGGTGCATCACTCTCCCAAGGAACGTATGTACTATGCATGGATGCAGCTGTAATTGCGATATGAGCCTGTGCATGAGAAAACCAACAATTTGGGTTTCTACCGGGTCCGACACAAACCAGGCTGTACAGTCAAAGAAGATGAATAGAGGCTGGAAATTTTGGATTTAGAAAGCAGAGGAATTGCACTATCTGTGTAGCGAAAACAAAGGCGCTGATCAGCTTCGTAGTTACTGCGAAGCTGATCTGCGCCTTTGTTTTCGCCTATGCAGATTGTTGGTTTTCCCATGCGGCGACTCATATGTTCTGGGTTGAATTAAGACAACGATTCTCTTGTTTGTTTTGGGAATCTTTTTTTGCTAAATATACGCATTTATGAATCATGAGAATGTAGCAATTATGATTCTTAGGCACCTCTCATAGTGTAGACCCATCTATCTATCTATTCATACTGCGTCACCCTGAGTATTATGCAAGATCTATTCTTGAGGTGTGAACATGGCTCTTTTATAGGTTGACATCGCACACCTCTTTCCTATTGCTTCCGTAAATAAATAAATAAATAAATAAATAAATAAATGAGCCGCCTCATGGGAAAACCAACAATCTGCATATGCGAAAACAAAGACACAGATCAGTTTGGCAGTAACTGCGAAGCTGATCAGCGCCTTTATTTCGCTACATGGATAGTACATTTCCTCCTCTACTTAACTCCAAAATTTCAAGCTTCTAGCCTGCTTCTGTGCTTGTGCACCTCGGTTGGTGTCAGACCTGTTCAAAAACCACATTGTTGTTTTTCCCACGAGGTGGCTCAAAATATCAGAATATTCGCACATACTTATCTGTGACCTAGCAGCCATGAGTAGGCCCAAGATTGTCGCCAAACCAAGCATCACGGTGTTCATTTTCATGTGTATGAACAAAATGATTATATGTTGTTTAATGAATATGAATGCCATTTTGAGTTTTTATAGAATGGTGCATATCAATGTCAATGTGTACAATATGAGCCGCGTAATGAGAAAACCGAAAGTTTGTCTGGGCTAAAACAAAGGCGCAGATCAGCTTTGCAGTAGCTGCGAAGCTGATCAGCGCCTTTGTTTTCGCTACACGGATAGTGCAACGCCCCATCTACTTATACCCGACATTTGAAGATTCTAGCTCTTTTCTGTGGCTGTACAGATCGGTTTGTGTCAGACCTGGTCGGAAACCCCAAAGACCGGGTTTCTCGCGTCGCGGCTCATATTTAGTGATAAGGGATGGTTTGTACACTTAAATGAGAAAATCTCTCTTCGCCGTTTCCGGCCAAACCAAGTCTCAAAAGCAAGTACTTGAGTCTAAAAATCAAAGACATCCCAGTAGCGACGACCAAAACACTTGTCAAATTAGTCAGAATTCTGGCAGTTAAGGTCTTTAAACTTTTTACATGATCGATGTAGAAAATTGATATTCTTGTAAAAGATCTTTTAGCACTCCGATGGGATGAGTAGGTTCAAGATAAGACAATGGAGGCGTTTTGATAAATTTACGTGACGGTCTCCCATCCTGCAGTGCATCGGACGACTGCAAGGTGCAGTTATCGGTGTAGTCACAGGTTATAGAAGACGGAACTGATGATCCTGTCTTTCAGACTTGAAGTAAAACCCCGAAAACTGGCACATCCGGTTATTAAGATAGGCGAGTAGCAATCAAATGGTGCAAATGTGTGCACTCGATATGGTCGCACTAGTGAATCGGTTTATACAATCATCAGAACAGGTGCCCTGGTATGTTGTATACGAAGTCGATCAATTTCTGATCATTACCTCAGGAACTGTGGAACTGTGACTTGCTCTAGGCCACAACGAACGGCGACCCGACTGAGGATCGATACTGGGACCTCCGGGACCGGTGTCCGACACTTTACCCCTGCGCCAGTGCGCTCCACCGATGTTTAATTGAAAATAAATAAATAAATAAATAAATAAATAAATAAATAAAGTATCTAGCTTTGGTGTGGGCCTGTGTCTTTGATATTGAAAATGTTCGTTACTGCATGATAATTCCAGGCGATGGTTTATAAAAATGGTGCAGTTGTAGTTATAAATATCTTGCAGTTGCATCTGTAGATAAATGCTACAGAACAGAGTTATACCCATTTTCACCGGTTTGTTTACATTTGATAAAAACCTGGAAAAGATTGTGATTATTAAAAATGAGCGCATTAAAACTGGCAGTTGCGGTTGCCTTCACTTCTATTGCCTTCGTTTATGTTCCGACGATGTTCGAGCCCAATTTACCCCCAATCGTGGAGGGAAATTTTCAACCGGAATTCATGGAAGTAGCTGAAACGTTCAGGAAAAATATGGAAAGCGGCAAAGAAATGGGGGCTGCTTTTGCGGTCTTCTATGACGGGAAACCGATTATTGACATGTGGGCAGGGTATGCAGACAGGGAAGCCAAGCGAAGATGGCGAAATGAAACCGTGACTATTGCGTTTTCTATTACAAAGAGCCTAATGGGCATATTAATGGGAATAATGGTGGATCGCGGCTTCGCCCGATATGATGACCCAGTAGCAAAATTTTGGCCAGGGTTTGGACAGAAAAATAAGGAAAACATAACGATAGAAATGCTTCTCAGTCATCAAGCAGGACTGCCTGCATTGGATAAGCAGATTAATTTACGTGATTTGAAAACAAACCCAAGAATGATAGAGACAATTCTGGAAAGCCAAGAAACATCTTGGCCAGCTGGACAGAAACATGGTTATCATATATACACATATGGCTTGTACCTTGATAGACTTATACAGAAAATAGACCCACAGGGAAGGGACACTGCTAAAATATTCCAAGAAGAAGTTGTTAAACCATTCGACATTGATTTATATATGAATCTGCCTCGTAAACAATATTATCGAACAGCTAGACTTCATAAATTTTCATCACTAAGGACTCTTTGGGACATAATTTCCAATGTACGATATATCAAAATACTCTTCGATCTTCGAAGTAATCTTACCAAACGGTCAACGGAGGTGTTTAGAGAGTTAGTTGATTGCCCACTATGCTACAACAATCCAGAACTAAGGGAAATAACTATGTCATCATCGATGGGAACAGGGACAGCAAGAGGTTTAGCTAAATTGTTTGGCGTCCTAGTAAGTGGAGGCAATCACAAAGGGAAACAGTTACTGTCGCCAGGCGTAATCAAACAGTTGTCCACCCAAATGACTACAGGAGAATGCCAGATTTTTCCATCGATAAACCCTCGTTGGGGGAGGGGTGTGCCTATATTGAAAAACCCTTATGGTGAAGAATGTTTCGGAGGTGTTGGATATGGTGGACAAATTGTAATTGCAGACCCTTCAAATAAACTAGGTATAGCCTACCTAACTAACTACATGTCAGTCTACAGTCGGGCTGATGACCCTAGATTTTTAAGTTTACAGAGTGCATTATATAAAAATCTTGACAGATACGTATCAAGGATTACTGCCGAATAAACACCAGTTCCAAATTAAAACATGGACCTTTTTGCACTTAAAGTGATGTCATTGTATACAAAATAAGGATGTGCATTTAAAACAATATATATTCCAGTTATTGACAGTTTTATTCTGAAGGATTTATGAATGTGAATATTTGTAATACCTGCATAGTTTGATAATCGATATTTGTAATACCTGCATAGTTTGATAACCCCTACATACTTCTGGTTTACTTTCCCGCTCAGATTTCAACTTTGTAATGTCAGGGTCAGAAAAAAGTAAACAAAAATCACGTAGGCGCCGTTTCCGAATCACGCAGGAGCCGGACAAGGCGTTTTGATCACGCATACTCACCGTGTACAAGGGTCATTCAAGAATTAATGACAATTATTCAATGCAACTTTATTCTTAACAGTTGTGTAATTCTCATATACCATCAACCAAATTTGAAGATTATGCTATGCAATCGTTCCTTCAGAGGTTTGCTACGAATCCAGTTCTGCGGTGGCTAGGCAACCAAAAAAGGGCAAGATGGATGACCTTGGACGCATGTAATATAGAGATTTCTCTTAAGTTGTAAAAATTGAAAATTTTCAGCAGAAAATTTTAGATATTTTTCTTATTTTTGCTCAAAACGCAGATTGTGGGTATCTCGGCGAGGCGGTTCTAACGAGTACCCACAATCTATGTTTTGGAGCATAAATAAGAACATTGTTCAACAGTAGGTATACCCCTGCATACCCTAGTTTTGCTATATAAAAGTGGGGTATAAGGGGGTATACATTCCTGATGTGTTTGAATTTATTTGATTTTCTCATCTTTTAGATTAAAACACTGTTGAGCTCAGAACAGGTATATTTTGGCTTGTTCTGCTGTTGCTTAGCAAGCACGCAAGTTGCAAATCAGGAAATTTAATTAAATGATATATTTGCTCTTTGTTGGTTCCTGGTACTATCATCAATCATCAAAAATCAGTAATGAGACTTCCAAGCAACTATCGTGCAGTTTTAACTTAATACGAGTACCCTATGTAGAACCTATAAAACTGAGCTTGAATTGACTCCTCCGCCAGCAAGGTATAACCACGCCCACCCCTATTTCCTTAGAGAAACATTGTGTTTTTGCACCTATATTTACCTGTAAAAAGCACGTGTTGGTTTGTTTGTCTAACCCCTTGTTGTCCAACCCTCATGGACCGTTAGCTAATGTGCTGATTTGAATGGTCAATTTAAAATGAATACTAATGATGGATGGTTTGACGGAGGACTCAATTACGCCCGTATATAAATCGAATGAAACTATCAACTTTACAATGTTTGTCATCAAAAGCATCTAAACCGAGAACAGCAGTTTTTGCAAAATCCGGCACTTTTCCTTCATGAATTTTTTGTCATTATTTCACTTTTACTGTTTCAAGAATATAATTTGGCACCTAGTGGTTAAAGATATATTCTCTAGCTGGGCTGGTAACATGTCTCTAAGGGACTAGCCCAGGGACAGTGTGATTAGTACACTAAAAGACAAAAGAAACGCAGCACTTGGTTAATATCATGTAACTCGGAAACGGCCGATTCAAATTATCAGTTGCGACTTCTCACTAACATTCTCTGTAAATTTCATAATGGTATGCCGACAGCTTACCCTTATTTTATGACCTCAAAGATCATAACCCAGAAGTGCAGTTTTCAAAAGTTTTCTCTATTTTCTGTATCCTCCATTGATCGGCATACTCTTTGTCGTATCTAGACAAGAACCCGACGTGATTTTTATTGTGGTTTCCATGTTGTTGAAGTGTTTGCAAGTGTCTTTTGAGATCTACACAAACATAAACGGAATGACATTTTGAATATTTACGAGATTTTCTTAATAAATGAACTTGCTTGCTTGCAATGAATGAAAATTAAAACTGAGATCCTTTAAGAGGAGTGAACATATTAACCAGAATCGGGTGGGTCATACCGCGGTTTCAGCTACTCAAGCCTCATCAGTGACCCTTTAGATTTGGCCAAATGGAACTAAATATACTCATCAAAAGAAGTTTTGCACCAGTTAATATTTTTCTCATTTTAAAAATGTCTTGTATAGATATTTGTCAAATAAACTTTTAAAACTTAATACCATCTTAAAGGGCTGGACTTCCTGAATGTCAAATCAATATTTCTTCTTAAAAAGAATAAATGAAAATGTGCAAAAATGCATGTTTTTGAAAACATCAAAATTTGGGATGCAGCAAAAAGCCCACATCTTTATTTCTGGGCTTCCAAACGCAAATTCGTTTCACATCCTCATTCGACATACTGAAAGCAATCATTTAAAGCAAAAAACTAAAAATTGATTTTTTTGACAAAAACACTATTTTTGACCAAAAATAACGATTTTTGAGATTTTGTTTAAATTCTAAGATAAAGCTTAGTAACTCATCTCTCCAATAAAATGAGTTGTTTTTCTTTCAAACACAGCATGCAGCACCCATTAATGTTTAACTGAAGGTACTGGTTTTCAACCCATCCAAATTCAGAATTTTTAAAAAGCTGCATATCAAAAAAGTACTCATGCAACATCTTTGACATGAGATTGCCTTTAACAGCAAGAAAATTGGCGGCAGGTTTTGGTGTCAAAACATCTCATAGCGATCCAAAATTGAAATGATTTTCGATTTTACTCATTTTTTCCAATATTTATCATTTTTTCTCAAAAATTGCAATTTTGTCAAAAAATGAATTTTTACTAAAATTTTGAGATTTTTTCAATTGTTTTTAGGCATAATCATTAGCTTTGGAGCTCTTGTGTGTAAATTTGGAAACAAAAATGTGTTCTTAATGCTGTGGCATTTTTTGTGGAATTTTTTCGATCATCAAAGTTTACAATTTTCAGCATTTACAGAAAATGGGAATTTTCAATTTTTCCTAAAATCGTTTCCGCAACAATTTTTGGTCTTATCACACACATAATCAAACTTTTTCAGACTGTGCAAATTCAAAAAAAAACTAGGTTTAAAATATGTTAGATAAATGTCACTTAAAATATGAAAAAATCTAAATGGTGCAAACCTTCTTTTGATGAGTATAGAATTACTTTAAATTTGCAACTTTCAAGAGGGTAGTCAACACAAAGATTAGTATTATCCAAATGGTGCCAAATACATTTTACATTATTATTATTATTATTATTATTATTTCTTTTTTCTTTTTTTTTTAAATTCAGTTTTACGTCCTTTTCAAGATTATTTCAGCTCATATGAGACGGGCCAATCAGTAGGTGGGGCGAAAACGGGAGAACCCCGAGAAAAACCACCTGACACACCCGCAAGCAGAACTTGGCTTGTCTCACATGTGGCCAGAGCGGGGCTCGAACCCACACCAGACACAGCGGTGAGATGATCAAGTGATTAAGAAACAGCGCTCTTAACCGCTCGGCCACGGGGGCCGCCACCAAATACATTAAACGTTGGTTAGAGAATGAATGTAAACCGATGAATTTCTGATTTCTCAGAATATCTTCGCTGATCTCAAATTACCAAAAGGAAAATGTAATCTGCACTATGGATGGTGTACGGGGAGACATTTTAGGGCCGCCACACGGCACAACACAAGCTGCAGTAATAGCAAATAAAAATTAAAACTGAGATCCTTTAAGAGCAATGAGCATATTAGAGAAAAGCGTGGATCAGTTTAAATCACTCAACAATGTCGGGATTATTAAATTTCTTTTTGGCACCTTGCGTACGTACATAAAAGTATCTTGGCGAATCTCAGTACGCATTCCCATGAAAGACTCCCGAAAGTGTTGTATCAAAGTTCAGTACTCACAAGTTCATTTTTCACTTAAAATAATGATTTTGAGATTGTCGCAAATATCCATAAAGTGACCTCATATGTGCGGAAGTCAAAATGCTTGATGCACGTCAACAGCATGCAGCTCAACAAAATTATTATGTCAGGCTCTTGTCTAGACTTGTGCTTTGAAAGAATTATATCCCCGAGATATGCAAGAGCTGCGTTTATGCTTGTCAATAGAGGATACAAAAATTGTGAAATTTCGTGAAAATTGAATTTTGAGGTTATGACAATAACTATTAATCATTGATAGAATAGAATAGAATAAAATTTATTTCCAATTATGGGCCACCACATAGTAGCATATGAATCACATATAAATAATAATGAAATGAAATAGTATAACATTAACAATAAAGTAACAAAAGCTTGATTCTGATTAGGTAAAAACAATTAACTAAAGCACATAAATAAACATTTGAGAAGCAATTACTCAACTCACATTTTGAAAACCTGCCCATGCAATATACATAATTTTTTTTTAATATAAGATACAATTGAAATGTTTTGGTAGAAAAAAATTCTATATTTTTAATATTGTTGCCCAAAACACCGGCCGCGGGCACACGCTAGAATATGCCACCATGACATTTACACAGAAAGTAATGTGTAGGTAAGAAAGTAAGAAGTCAATTAATCGAAATAAAGTCACAGGTCATAATTTGAATCAGCCGTTACCTGAGATTAACCAAGGGCTGCGTTTCTTTTGTCTTTAAGGTCAGGTCAGTTTAACTGCTACTGTAACATGTAATCAGTACTACCTGTTGTCATGCGGTGCAGATGGGGCTCGTTAGCCTTGGAAGGCAACTCATCTAGGAGTTAAGCTAGTTCTCTACACAAAAATCTAGCTGGGCAGGGGGAACTCATTAGTCTTGGTTGACAGTCCTCCTAGGAGTTTACAGGTCTCTAAACAAAACCTAAGGAAGGGTAGATGGAGCTCTTCAGCTGTGGCCAGCAATTCATCTAGGAGAAGGAAACTCCAAAATCAAACCTGTGTGTCTGGATATGCCTAGTCCAGATATGCAAAGACTGTTTCGGTAGATGGAGCGGAAGAAATCACCTGATTCAACGGTTCAGAAAGCGATACAGCAACATGTTGTGGAACATGCAGAGCGTGACAAGGCACTAAAGATGTTACGGTCATCCACTGCATCCAAACCCAACTCCAGACGTCTTGACCTGTGTCTTGCCTCTGGGCGCAGCTGGGCGAGGACTAGAGAGTGAGGTTGACGTTACGCACCTCTTCCTCACTATAATCCAATTTCATAGCGCATGTCATCTTATTTCTCAACACACAAGCACTTGCATACACAACAATTTCATCACACTTGCACCCACATACCTACAAAGTCCTGTGGCGATGGGCGAGTGGCGAAGCAGCAGGTGTAGGACACACTGGGAGCTGTAGTTGCAGACCTGCACACAGGCGGCTCAGTTCTAATGGTCGCTTTCTGTGAGGAGAAGCAGTAAGCAGAATTCGGCAGTCGGCTGAGCGACTGAGCAGACCTATTTAGGACCGCACTGCTCACCCCCGTAGCATGGGGAAGGGGCTAGAAAAGGTGCCCTAAACAATTGCCTGCTTCAAACCCCCTGGCTGGTTAACCGCGATCAGCGGGGATCCCCTTAAGCGGTCGAAATACAAAGAAAAAAGCTAGAGTAATTCCCTTACGGATTGGCGCATGGAATGTGCGTACTTTAATGGACAATGCTGGGTCAGATAGACCACAGCGTAGAACGGCCCTTGTGGGCAGAGAACTTGGGAGGTATGATATACAGATAGCTGCATTGAGTGAGACTCGGTTCGCAGATGTTGGGGAGATCAAAGAAGTTGGTGCTGGATACAACTTCTTCTGGAGTGGACGCAAAAGTGAAGAGAGGCGTGAAGCAGGAGTTGGCTTTGCCATCAAAACAGAACTTGTTGGTAAGCTGTCAGGGTTGCCAAAAGGCATTAATGACCGTCTAATGACATTGAGACTTCCTCTGTCAGGCAATAAACATGCAACTATTGTCAGTGCTTATGCACCCACAATGACCAATCCAGATGAGGTCAAGGACAAGTTCTATGATGACCTAGACAATGTTATTTCTGCAACACCCCGCACAGACAAGCTTATCCTTCTTGGCGACTTTAATGCCAGAGTGGGTACAGACCACCAGACCTGGGAAGGAGTTATAGGTCCAGAAGGGGTTGGAAAGTGCAACAGCAATGGTCTCTTGCTTCTCAGGAAGTGTGCTGAACATGACCTTCTAATCACCAACACAGTCTTCCGTCTACCTAATAGGAACAAAACATCCTGGATGCATCCCCGTTCCAAACACTGGCATCTCATAGACTATGTCATTGTGCGGAGAACAGACAGGCAGGATGTTAAAGTGACAAAGACTATGTGTGGTGCAGACTGCTGGACAGATCATAGACTGGTTGTCAGCAAACTCAACCTAAGAATACAGCCTGCGAGGCGACCTCAAGGCAAGAAAGCTCCTAAGAGACTGGATGTCTCAAAGCTGAATAAAGACAGCATGAGACAAGATTTCTTAACAGACATTTGCAACCAACTGGATGCAATGAATCTCAGTTCAGAGGACCCAGAAGAAAACTGGACAGTTTTCCATAAAACAGTTCTTTCTTCAGCTGCAAGCACCTTAGGCCATCCATCTCGCAAACATCAAGACTGGTTTGATGAGAATGATGACGAAATTCAGAGGCTTCTTGAAGAAAAGCACCGATTGCACAAGGCACATCAAGATGATACTAGCTCAGTATCAAAGAAAGCAGCCTACAGCAACATTTGTAAGACAGTCCAGACCAAGCTTAGGGACATGCAAGATTCCTGGCTGAGGAAGAAAACAGAAGAAATTCAGTCTTTTGCGGATAGAAAGGACATGAAGAAATTTCATGATGCACTGAAAACCATTTATGGTCCAAAGAGTTCTGGAGCCACCACATTGCTCAGTGCAGATGGAAACACTCTTCTCACAGATAAAGAAGCTATCTTGGAGAGGTGGGCAGAACACTTCAATAGTGTGCTTAATCGACCATCAAGCATCAATGAGGATGCAATCGACAGACTTCCACAGATAGAGTGCAATGTTCTGTTAGATGAATTTCCTACCGTTACGGAAACAAGAAAAGCAGTTCAACAACTATCATCTGGCAAAGCCCCAGGTGCAGATGCAATTCCTGCTGAAGTTTACAAGGCTGGGGGGCTACCCATGGCAGAGAAACTGACAGAGTTGTTTCACTGTATGCGGAGAAAGGAGGCTATCCCACAAGAATTTAAGGATGCATCCATAATCCACCTATACAAGCGGAAAGGAAATCCTCAAGTCTGTGACAATCACAGAGGCATCTCCCTCCTATCAATTGCTGGGAAGATACTTGCAAAAATTCTGTTGAATCGTCTGAATGTTCATCTTGATCAGACGGGACTTATCCCAGAAAGTCAATGTGGATTCAGAAAAGACAGAGGGACAATAGACATGATATTCACAGCAAGACAGCTTCAGGAGAAATGCCAAGAACAGAATGTAGATCTATACATGACGTTTGTTGACCTCACCAAAGCTTTTGACACTGTTAGTCGTGATGGACTCTGGAAAATCATGGCCAAGTTTGGCTGTCCACCCAGATTCATAGCAATGGTGCGGCAGTTTCATGATGGCATGCAGGCACGTGTGCAAAATGATGGAGAGTTCTCTGAACCATTTGAAGTAACAAATGGGGTCAAACAAGGCTGTGTTCTGGCACCAACACTGTTCAGCATGATGTTTTCTGCCATGCTTATGGATGCTTTTCAGGACAGTGACACTGGTTTTCCAATCAGGTACCGTTTTGATGGCAACATATTCAACCTCAGAAGGTTGCAAGCCAAAACTAAGGTCCAGACTGATGTGCTAGATGAGCTCCTCTATGCAGATGATATGGATAAGAATGCCAGCACAGAGGCAAAAATGCAAAGAGCCATGGATCAAGTCTCACAGTCATGTGATAACTATGATCTCACAATCAGCACAAAAAAGACAGAGGTTGTACACCAACCAGCGCCCGGAAAGCCATATAATGAACCAACCATCACTGTGAATGGGCAAAAACTGAAAGTTGTTGACAAGTTCACCTACCTGGGAAGCACTCTCTCCAGAACAGTGCATATTGATGATGAGATCACTGCCAGAATTGCAAAGGCTAGTGTGGCATTCGGACGACTCCGTGCAAATGTCTGGGAGCGAAATGGAATCAAGCTTGACACCAAGCTGAAAGTCTACAAGGCTGTGGTACTGCCAACCCCCTTGTATGCATGTGAGACCTGGACAGTATACCAACGCCATGCAAAGAGACTAAACCATTTCCACTTAAGCTGTTTGAGAAAGTTGTTAAAAATCAAGTGGCAGGACAAGATTCCAGACACAGAGGTCCTGACGAAAGCAGGGATGCAAAGCATGCATACAGTCTTAAAGCTAGCACAGCTAAGATGGACTGGCCATGTTATAAGAATGCCTGATGCGCGACTTCCAAAGAAAGTTTTCTATGGAGAACTACAGGAGGGAAAGCGCTCTCAAGGTGGCCAGAAGAAACGCTACAAAGACACCCTCAAAACCTCTCTGAAGGATTTCGAAATACCAATGGGGTCCTGGGAACAGACTGCACAGGAGCGATCAAAGTGGCGAGGTCTCATCAACAAAGGAGCAGCTCTTTATGAAAAGAAGAGAATCTGTGAAGCTGAAAGAAAGCGAAGAGAGCGCAAAGCCAAAACAAATGTGCCACCATCAGACTCTATGACATTGACTTGCTCTACTTGCAACCGACAGTTTAGAGCCAGAATTGGCCTAGTCAGCCATCAAAGAACTCACCAACAAACATCAGCACTATTCAAGAAATAATGATGGTCTTTCTCATTAGTTAGAGACGAACTATCAAGTGTATTACTTACGGCATCAACTTTAGGCAGTGGAAGTAAAGCATTAGAGCAACCAAGTTGAACCCACCAACATGTTCAGATAGGTGTGTTATTTTGATTCCCCATTTTCTTCAAGGACTGTTGGTATTTGTGGCTTACGTTGTAACTGAGGCATATCACAACAGCAAAATTCTTTGGACATTGGATAAAAAAGAAAATCAACAGTTGCATTGACAAATAACATGTTTATTCACCAAAATATCTATAAACCTGTTTAATACAACGACAGATAGGATACTTGTACACTGATAAATATTTTTCACACTGATTTGAGAAATTATGGCAAAATGGAAAACTTCAACCCTGAGATGACGGCCTAGCGTATCCTAACAAACACATGGCGTCATAAATACGCCACAAGATATTGATATTGCGTCATAATATTGATGTTACGTCATCATGCCGTGTGATGTGACATCATGACAGTAACATGGTGTCATCCTGACGTTTGACGTGACATCATGACTGACCCGACGTCATCATGACGTATATGTGACGTTACTATGACCTCATGTGTACGCTGGGATTGGCTTGACTATAATATGAGATAGGTGGTTTAATCCTTAAGGGTATTCCAGCCGGGCAGTCTGCACATATTGCACGATTTTACACAGTTGTGTCTGGCCCAGCCCAAGTAGTTTGTACATGCGTCGTCAAGGTCGTACTTATTGCAGTAGGACAGTCTGTCATTGCATGGTGGTGCTTGTCCTGTAAGAAAATTAACTGAATGTGAACGGGTGAACCTTTAAACAATGAATGTGGTTTGCATTGACATGTGATGCTTTAAATCCCTGTGTATCAACTGTTCTGATCTGGTACGATATGCATGCTTGCTATATACATACTAAGCAAGAGAATATTGGATTAATTTATAAGAATAATCAAGAATCCGGACTTGCTTTTGAAAGTAAATTATATCGCAGAACATAGTTAACACGTGCTTGTACACCCCGCATCTAAACACAGCGATGTGTCTATTTCCACGAACAGTTTTCACATCTTAAGAGCACGTGTGTCCACGTGTCAAATCTGGGTATCTATATGTATATATAAACGAATAAAATTGTTCTTTACCTGGGCAATAATCACATCTTAGAGCACAGTTTGCTTTTGCCCATGGTCCATAGGGGACTTGGCAGGCGCTGTCGGGATAATAATCACAGTTGGGGTTGTTATCAGCACAGTCCTCTGAAACGAAATTCGTGGGAGCTCATTGGACGGGACTTGAGCCGGCGTCCGTCCGTCCTTTGGTGTGTGCATCTACACTTTCAAACATTTTTTTCTCTAAGGCCACTAAGCCCTTTGCATTCAACTTTTGTCTGAAGCATCATTCGGTTATGGGCCATTTTTGACTGAGCAGAATTAAATATAATCGTAATCTTTCCTCCCATTCCTGTTTATCGGTTTTTTAATGCTCGTTATTTTTTCTTGTTTGTTTGATTTGTTGCTATACCGTTCCAGTCAACAACTATTGTCGTATCAGGACGTCGCCTCCGTGTCATGGGCCTTCGAACCAACGATGGGATGTGGTGGCTTCAACATATATCAACCTAAGTAACACCAAAGTTTTATATGTTGGGGTGACATGACTAAACCGCTTTTCCGTGAAAGGCTCTGACTATTTTGAGCGGTTATAGCAGTAATCAGGTAGTCAATTAGTCGGTTAAGAGCTTTGCCTCGAGGCACAAGCAGCGTATCTGGGGTTAGTAACTAAGTTCGTAAGTTCCCCTACTTATGACATGCGTACGATAGTCTTAAGATGTCCATCTTAAAATTTACGAACTTTGCTATTCCAGTTACTCAAAGCTATCGTAACGTTTTCAAATAAAAGAAGCACTTCGTAAGATAAGACGACGCTAAGTTGGGCTTGAGTTGATCGTAAAGTTACGATCTTGTTAAGTATAAGTTGTCAACGTAACTTAAGGTCATTTTCAGTTATTCACCATACTTAAGTTGGTAGTAAGTTGATCTTAAGCTTAAGATGGCTTTGAGTTACCAACCCCTGCTACGTACGGCGCCGAAGTTGAAATGTTGTAGAAATAATGATATACACTAAATGAGTTAATGAGTAAAAGTTCACTCACCTCCGTCACCGCTGCCATTGTCAGTTATGTTTGGAGCTGAAATATAAAACGACTGAGATTTTAACCCATATTTGACGAATGGATTTTCCCAATACTATCATTTGAGCGAGTCCACTTTCATTTTTAGGGGCAGCAGGAGTTATTTATAAATTTTATTCAGTTTTTCGATTAAATTTCTCTGTGCAAACAGAATAGCCCCAGATGGGACGCCGCGTTCTGCGGCGTCACATCTGGGACTATTCTGTTTGCCTATGTCCCATAAAAGGGACGCCAGGCTTAAATGAGTTAAATAAGACGTGCATTTACCAGAAATGTGTTCAATTATAGACAAAGTACTACTCTCAGAATCGTTTGGAGGATGACCATATTATTTAGAGAACATACCAGTCTTAGTTGATTTATATTAAATACATTGGATTATACACAGGCATTAATTTAAAATCATAAGAGTGCGGATCTGACAAAAGGGGTCTTCGGGCATTCAAGTACATTTTTTGCTATTAGAATTTAAAAACCACCTAAATTTGAGGCATTTTGTATGCTCCTACTGAGTGGACACCTATTGGAAAAATAGCTGCTCATTCGGCTTACAATATGTTTTCATGGTATAGGATTGTTAGTTTGGTTTTTTCCCACCTCGGGTTTTTGGAGTGGGAATCTTTTGCTGATTCCGATATTTATGTCAACCTGCTTTAAAATTGAAACACAATATGAGACACATACATTTCTTATGAAACAAAGCTATTTGTATCATGTATGTTGCCATAGCAACCGTTGCGCCACAAGAACTACCCTCATTTAAAAATCCAGGTGCGCCCTTTGCTATGCATGTTTTATCAAACGATGTTGAACTTCGAGAAACTCATAGAATTTTGAGAATGTTAGACCTGGATTCTTTTAATTACAGTGATATAAAGACGTTAATGTCATTAACGTCGAGACGTCATCAACAATTTTCATGACGTCATGTGAAGAATGCATCAATTACACACATTTCAACGCTCATATCTGTGCTATTTGAGAATAGAATCTCTTCGAATTTTCAGAAAATGCTCAGGAAAACTTGGTCTTTCACATGTTATAAATATCTTAATTTTGAATTTTCGACCTGAAGACCCCTTTTGTCAGATCTTGGCCCTAAATATTCTGACTTACATGCAGCTTTACAAGCATACATTGGAGAGCTGGGGCTGATAAATTATAGTAAATACGATTCGATTGTCAAAGTTTCGATTCATTCGTACCTGTGCCGTTGCATTCCAGGGAAGCACAACACTGTCCTGGCTTCATAACAATTTGACAATTGACAGGAACAGTTGTGTAATGTGGGCAACTGAAAACATAAGGGTTTAATTGATCAGAAAACATGTATCAATACATTCACAATCATATTTACTATGTACACCATGAATGTATTGTATTGTAGAAATACTTACATGTCTGTACACAGCGCCTGGTTCATGTCGGTATCAATACATTCACAGTCATATTTACTATGTACACCATGAATACTTACATGTCTGTACACAGAGCCTGGTTCATGTCGGTATCAATACATTCACAGTCATATTTACTATGTACACCATGAATACTTACATGTCTGTACACAGAGCCTGGTTCATGTCGGTATCTATACATTCACAGTCATATTTACCATGTACACCATGAATACTTACATGTCTGTACACAGAGCCTGGTTCATGTCGGCATCAATACATTCACAGTCATATTTACTATGTACACCATGAATACTTACATGTCTGTACACAGCGCCTGGTTCATGTCGGTATCAATACATTCACAGTCATATTTACTATGTACACCATGAATACTTACATGTCTGTACACAGAGCCTGGTTCATGTCGGCATCAATACATTCACAGTCATATTTACTATGTACACCATGAATACTTACATGTCTGTGCACAGCGCCTGGTTCATATCGGTATCAATACATTCACAGTCATATTTAATATGTACACCATGAATGTATTGTATTGTAGAAATACTTACATGTCTGTACACAGCGCCTGGTTCATGTCGGTATCAATACATTCACAGTCATATTTAATATGTACACCATGAATGTATTGTATTGTTGAAATACTTACATGTCTGTGCACAGCGCCTGGTTCATATCGGTATCAATACATTCACAGTCATATTTAATATGTACACCATAAATGTATCGTATTGTTGAAATACATGTCTGTACACAGCGCCTGGTTCATGTCGGTATCTATACATTCACAGTCATATTTACCATGTACACCATGAATACTTACATGTCTGTACACAGAGCCTGGTTCATGTCGGCATCAATACATTCACAGTCATATTTACTATGTACACCATGAATACTTACATGTCTGTACACAGCGCCTGGTTCATGTCGGTATCAATACATTCACAGTCATATTTACTATGTACACCATGAATACTTACATGTCTGTACACAGAGCCTGGTTCATGTCGGCATCAATACATTCACAGTCATATTTACTATGTACACCATGAATACTTACATGTCTGTGCACAGCGCCTGGTTCATATCGGTATCAATACATTCACAGTCATATTTAATATGTACACCATGAATGTATTGTATTGTAGAAATACTTACATGTCTGTACACAGCGCCTGGTTCATGTCGGTATCAATACATTCACAGTCATATTTAATATGTACACCATGAATGTATTGTATTGTTGAAATACTTACATGTCTGTGCACAGCGCCTGGTTCATATCGGTATCAATACATTCACAGTCATATTTAATATGTACACCATAAATGTATCGTATTGTTGAAATACATGTCTGTACACAGCGCCTGGTTCATGTCGGTATCAATACATTCACAGTCATATTTACTATGTACACCATGAATACTTACATGTCTGTACACAGAGCCTGGTTCATGTCGGTATCAATATATCCACAGTCATATTTACTACGTACACCATGAATACTTGCATGTCTGTACACAGCGCCTGGTTCATGTCGGTATCAATACATTCACAGTCATATTTACTATGTACACCATGAATACTTACATGTCTGTACACAGAGCCTGGTTCATGTCGGTATCAATACATTCACATGTCATATTTATAGTCATATTTACTATGTACACCAAGAATACTTACATGTCTGTACACAGCGCCTGGTTCATGTCGGTATCAATACATTCACATGTCATATTTATAGTCATATTTACTATGTACACCATGAATACTTACATGTCTGTACACAGCGCCTGGTTCATGTCGGTATCAATACATTCACAGTCATATTTACTATGTACACCATGAATACTTACATGTCTGTACACAGAGCCTGGTTCATGTCGGCATCAATACATTCACAGTCATATTTACTATGTACACCATGAATACTTACATGTCTGTACACAGCGCCTGGTTCATGTCGGTATCAATACATTCACAGTCATATTTACTATGTACACCATGAATACTTACATGTCTGTACACAGAGCCTGGTTCATGTCGGTATCAATACATTCACAGTCATATTTACTATGTACACCATGAATACTTACATGTCTGTACACAGAGCCTGGTTCATGTCGGTATCAATACATTCACAGTCATATTTACAGGTATCCTTCCAGTGATCTCCCTTGTTGAAAGTTGTGTTCAAGAAATAACAGGTATCTGTAAATATTAAATCGCTTTTGTTAATAAAATGAATCAATGACTATGGCACTATGCAGTCAGCAGTAATTAATATCTTGTACGTGACTGAGGATAGGATACGATTGATTGATTGATTGATTGAGGGAAAACAAGGCACTCAGCTTTCATTGGTGATGGTATTTTCGTAGGACAGAGTAGGTAATTGTAAGACGACCACCTCTACCACCGGTGTTTATCATGGTTAACTGAACCACTGACTGACTGTTTGATTGATAGCTTGATTGATTCATTCATTAATTGATAGGACAGAGTAGGTAATGTAACACGACAACCTGGACCACTGATGTTTATTATGGTTAACGGACTGACTGATTGATTGATTGATTGACTGATTGATTGATTGATTGATCCATTCATTCATTGATGGCTTGATTGATGGATTGAGTGAGGGAAAACGTGACACTCAAGTTTCATTGGTGATGGTACACCATTAATTTTGTAGGACATAGTAGGAGATTGTATCACGACTACCTGGATCACCGGTGTTTATTATGGTTAACTGACTAACTAATTGACTGACTTATGGATTGATTGACTTATTGATTGATTGATTGATTGATTGATTGATGGAGAGAAAACGTGACACTCACCTTTCATTGGTGATGGTACACCATTAATTTTGCAGGACAGAGTAAGCGAATGTAACAAGACCACCTGGACCACCGGTGTTTATTATGGTTAACTGATTGACTCACTGATTGACTGACTGATTGATTGATTGATTGATTGATTGATTGATTGATTCATCCACTGATTGATGGACTGATTGATGAATTGATTGAGGGAAAACGTGACACTCATCTTTCATTGGTGATAGTACACCATTAATTTTGTAGGACAGAATAAGCAATTGTAACACGACCACCTGGATTACCGGTGTTTATTAAGTTTAACTGGATGACTCACTGATTGACTGATTGATTAATTGATTGAAGGAAAACATGACACTCAACTTTCATTGGGGATGGTACACCATTAATTTTGTAGGACAGAATAAGCAATTGTAACACGACCACCTGGACTACCGGTGTTTATTATGTTGAACTGGATGACTCACTGATTGATTGATTGATTTATTGATTGATTGACTGATTGATGGAGAGAAAACATGACACTCACCTTTCATTGGTGATGGTACACCATTAATTTTGTAGGAGTTTGAGTTTACAATGGTTACACCACCTGGACCACCGGTGTTTACGGGCCCACCTGTAACATAACGAAAACACGTCCATGTAATATACAGGGACTTTTCAAGAACGTATCTGTACTTATTGTTTAGAATTCATCAGTACTTATTGTTAAGAATGCATCTGTACTTATTTTTAAGAATTTATCAGAACTTATCGTTAAGAATGCATCAGTACTTATTGTTAAGAATGCATCAGCACTTATTGTTAAGAATGTATCAGTACTTATTGTTAAGAATGTATCTGTACTTATTGTTAAGAATGTATCTGTACTTATTGTTAAGAATGCATCAGTACTTACTTATTGTTAAGAATGCATCAGTACTTATTGTTAAGAATGCATCAGCACTTATTGTTAAGAATGTATCAGTACTTATTGTTAAGAATGTATCAGTACTTATTGTTAAGAATGTATCAGTACTTATTGTTAAGAATGCATCAGTACTTATTGTTAAGAATGTATCAGTACTTATTGTTAAGAATGTATCAGTACTTATTGTTAAGAATGTATCTGTACTTATTGTTAAGAATGTATCTGTACTTATTGTTAAGAATGCATCAGTACTTACTTATTGTTAAGAATGCATCAGTACTTATTGTTAAGAATGTATCAGTACTTATTGTTAAGAATATACCATGACTTATTGTAAACAACAAAGTTATAGCTGGCGGCCCCCGTGGTCGAGTGGTTAAGGTCGCTGACTTCAGTGCTCTTAATCATTCGATCATCTCACCGCTGTGGGTTCGCGCCTCGCTCGGGGCACGAGTCACATGTGGGACAAGCCAAGTTCTGCTTGCGGGTGTGTCAGGTGGTTTTTCCCCGGGTACTCCGGTTTTCGCCCCACCTACCGATTGATTCGTCTCGATATGAGTGAAAAAGCTTGAAAGGGACGTAAAACTGAATCAAAAAAAAAAAAAAAAAAAAAAAAAAAAAAAAAAAGTTATAGCTAAGATTTTATCAGCATTCGTTAAGAAGTGTTACCTGAGCTAGCTTTTGTGGTAGTTTGGAGACCTGGCTGAGCTGTGGGTGTCTGTGGTGGCTTTGTATCGGGCTTTGTATCCGACTACAACAAAGATTGATGTATATTGATTTTCAGTAAGTCAGCAAGATTTAGCTTAACTCATACAAGCCTGGTGTCCTTTTTGTGGGACATATGCAAACAGTATAGCCCCAGATGTGACGCCGCAGAACGCGGCGTCCCACCTGGGGCTATTCTGTTTGCATAGAGGAATTTCATCTGAAAATGAGATAAAAAAATGAAAGAATCACTCTTAGCATCCCAATTGACAATAATGGGTGAATACATTCGTCAAATATGTTTTCCTGATGGCACATGCACCGTTGTCTGGTTAATGTTAGAGTTTCCGACCAGGTCCGACAAAAAGCAGTTGACGGCAAGAGATTTATTTCGATGGAAAGAGGATTAAAATCTCGGAATTTGGAAAGCAGATGGTTGCAGGAACAACTCTTTTCGGTTGAAGCAAAATAATTTATGACACGGAGTATTTGTTTCTAAATTAAAACGAATATGGAATATATGGTTCTTTGCCGAATGGTACACGATTTACTTTCCATATAGCAGGAGCGCAGAACTCCTCAGTTAGCATATATGTATATAAGATTTTGATCAGGCAGGGTGTGTGTCCTCACTGTTAAACATCTTTCCGGGTTGAAGGGCACAAATTAAAATAAAACAAATCTTTTAAGAGCAGTGAAGAAATTATTGAAAACGTGGATGGGTCATACTGCGGTTTCGGCTATTGAAGCATCGTCTGTCACGCTTTAGATGTAGCAAGATGGAGCCTAAGTGATTTACTGTTTATATCTTAAAAGTAGAAAGTAAAAGTAGTAAAAAGTAGGCAATTATCAGAAAACGGCGAAATCTGAAAGAAATACAAAAAGGCTGAGATCCTTTGAGTGCAGTGAACACCATTTAATTAAAAAGGCCATCATAATTTGAAAACATGACCATTACATGTAATATGCAGATTTTCTGAAGTTGTAAAAATCGAGTACCCATAATCTATGTTTTGGAGCACAAAAAAGTATACACCTGTAAACCCCAGTTTTTCTGTATAAAATTGGGGTTTTAAGGGGTTATACATTTCATGTTATCCTGATGGCACATGATGGTATATTTACCTTGGTTGTCGAAGCTGAAGCAGGTGCCTTGGTGGGTGGGGCAGACGCTGTAGTTTTCACTATGGGGCCGCCGGTGGTCTTAGGGGCCACAGTTGTTGGGTCTATAATAAAATTATATATGAGCCACCACATCAGAAAACCAACAATCTACATATGCGAAAACAAAGACGCAGATCAGCTGTACAGTAACTGCACAGCTGATCAGCGCCTTTGTTTTCGCTACAAGGCCATTGAAGGGTAGCACAATGCCTCCTCTTCTTAAATACAAAATTTCCAGACTCTAGCCATCTTCTGTGCTTGCACAGCGTGGTTTGTGTCAGACCTGGTCGGAACCCAAATTGTTGGTTTTCTAACGCACAGGCTCACTTATGTTTGAATAGTAATAATTTCATTAATTTATGAAATTGTCTGTATATTTTTTTAAAAGAGCTGGCAGCTAGACAAAATGAATACATGTATAGCGTGAACTAAAAGTCTTTTACACATCGGGTTTTAATGACAGAAATTGTTTGTTTGTATTGAGGTTTGACGTCCCAGTCAACAATTTTAGACATTGAGGCACGGCTTCAGGCCTCGAGGTTATAAAACTGTTTTCATGCTCTGCTCAGCTGAGACTATATTTTATCCTGCTCATATATGTTAAAATGCCAACAATTGTTGTCATTTTAACATTTATTAGCAGGATAAATTAGACTATGGTGATCTAAACATGAAATTTCAATATATTTTGGGATAATTTCGGCATCTGTGAGCAGTTTAAATATGATGCACAGCTGAGTTCAGCATGAAAAAAAGTTTTATTACCTCGGGCGTGAATGTGTCTTGCTCAATGCCATAACAAGGTGACACAAGTGGGAATAAATGCTATGTTATGTTATGTTATGTTGTATCCTGAGTTATCGCTTTTAATGTTTCAAACTATTGGCCCCCGCCCATTGGGGCCTAAAGAAATAGATGGGCTGCTTATGCCTCCAGGCAAAGCTTATACGATGCTGACTGGCTATCTGATTACTGGTTAACTGCTCAGGTCTGAGCCTGCTCCAAGTCGAACCATCTGCACATTGACAGTATCTGACATTTTGGGTCTTGTGGAGTCAAAGTCGGAAATTTAGTTTTTAACATTTTTACAATTTTTATTTTGTTAATAATCCATGTCCAAAAGCTTTTATAAATAGCGATAACGATAAATGAGAAAAATAAAGAAAACACACACCACCCACAATTTGCATAATAGGTTTTTTTAACTGGTTAAGAAATTAATTGGCCTTGAAAATACGTTTGTAACACTAAGTCATAGTGTCCTGTTCTGTTGAACTTCACTGTGAATGTTGTCAAAATATTATAGAATCGGAAATTGTGATGGTCTTGCTAGAAATTTCCAACCTTTCTTATGAGACGGCGTTTTGAAGCTAGTCAGTCAGTGCCCAAAAACCAATTAACGTCGCATGCAGTTTTGTGACGTCAACTTTAGTTCACGTTTTGTGACGTCAACGTCGTACCTCCACAAGACCGAAAATCTCAGAGAACGTCCTTTTGGCTTTGTTGGATGGTTATATTTAAAGCACTTGTTGGATGTCATGACATCCTCATTTTGGGTAAGAGTCCCATAAAGTGGACGCAACGTCCCGACATGACCTCTGCTGTTGACTGGGACGTAAAGCATCAATTCAAACAAATTCAAGATTCAAACTCTAACATACCATCACTGCATCTCTTCAAATAGAGGGTTGTTCCGTTTGTTTCCAGTTCAGTTGTAGCAGTAATGACGTTCAGGGGTCGGGAATAGTAGTATAGGTAACATCTATAATGAATGAAGAAGTTTTGAAACTCTTAAAAAATGACTTCAAATTGTATTTTCGTGTAGGTTTAAATGAATGTTATTATGAACAAAAATTGTTTTTGAAGCTTTTCATAAATGACATACAAATTCACCAGACATTTATTATTTTACGTATGTAAATATATACAGTTTAATGCATTTACATTTTATGAACCTGTGCTAAATTATTATTATTATTATTATTATTATTATTATTATTATTATTATAAACAGGGTTCTTCTTAACTTCAAATTTGGTGTTTTAAACTCCAACTTTTTGAGCCTGACTCCAACTTCATGGAAAGCCCCAATAGGAATGTGAAAGGAGAATCTAACATTTTGATAATCATTATGAAAACTTGCACATGCAATATACAGAGGTTTTTTCTTCTGTAAAAATTGAAAATTTCATCAGAAAGTGTTTGATATTTTTCTTATTTTTGCTCAAATTATAGATTGTGGGTACACGTTAGAACCGCATCGCCGAGGCGGTTCTAACGAGTACCCACAATCTATGTTTAAAAATAAGAAATATAGGTATACCCCTGCATACCCCATTTTTGCTATATAAAAGTGGGGTTCAAGGGGGTATACATTACACGGACATGTTTTCATGATGGATCTCATTTTACTACTAATTTCAAAATGCTAGTGAACATGATGATGATGATGATGATGATGATGATGATGATGATGATTTAAACCTACCTGTCAGTAGGGTTGTATGTGAAAGCCCAACATTCGAAACCGTCATTCAACAGGGACTGAGCACACACACCCTGACAGAAATTAGCGTCTCCAAGAAGATGGACTGACTCGTTTAATGTAACGTTGGAATTTTCAACAACCTGTCAAATATAACGATACGATTTGTTAAATGAAAAGGAAAAAAAAAAAGAACTGCTTTGAAAGTGAAATAAAAAATGAAAATTAATTTGAACTTTGTTTGAATTGATGCTTAACGTCCCAGTCAACATCAATGGTCATGTCCGGGCGTTGCCTACATTTTATGGGACTTTTACCCAACATTAGGATGTCATGACATGCTGTGCTTAATAAGTATAACCACCCAAGCAAACCAGATAAGGCTTATAGGTTTGACTAAACCACTTTCCTTGGGCAGGCTCAGACTCAGAGCGATTAACCAGGCCCCAAGGTTATAAAACTTTTTTCAAGCTCAGCTCAGCTGAGCATGAAATTTCAACTGCTCATAAATGTTGAAATAATCAAAATTAGTGGAAAATTCAGGTTCAAAACTCAAAAACTAGTAATTTATCATGCTAATAAATGTTAAAATGCCAACAATTGTTGGCATTTTAACATTTATGAGCAGGATAAATTTTAGTCTCAGCTGAGCTGAGCACGAAAAATGTTTGATAACCTCGGGGCCAGTAATCAGATGCTGGATCAATAGTTTAGAAACTTTGCTTGGAGACACAAGCTGCCCATCTATTTCTACTAGGCCCAATGGGCGGGAGCCCAATAAAAAATAAGTGAAATGAAATGAATGTATGAAAATGGATTGGAAATGAAAACTTAATGAAAATGGAATGGAAATGAAAATGGAAATTGATTGAAAGAACACTTAAAATAAGATGAATGAACATGAAATGACATTAAAGATGTTCGCTGCCAATGAAAAAGTTAGCAGCGAACATCCTTAAATGAAAATGAAAAATTGAAATTAAAAGGATATGTAGACGTGTCGACAATTTATCAAAAGTTTAATGATTCTTGCCATAGCACGACTAGGAAAAATTATCGTGGGTTGGGTAAAACATAAAGAAAGTCTTCCTCTTTTGAATAAATAAATGAGCTTATGTAATTAAACTTTGACATTTTCTTAAAAGCTTTGTGAATGAGTCAAAACGTTTGTACTAGTAGTTTCTAATTTTGTTTTCCCTTCAAATGCTCGTTTTGATCTGAAAGGACCATAAAGTGACTACAAAAATCAATCATTTTTCTACGTAACCTGGATATCAGTTCCAAAGTCTGTGTCTTTAATATTACTGGCATTGTATATCTCGTACTGGCAGGTTCCTATAAGTTAAAATAAGACTCAACATGTTAAAACAGTTATTCAAGAAAAATCCTTTGGTGGATTCCATTTTCCAAAGTCGTGAACCAGCGGGCTATAATATTAATAATATATAATAATTTTATTCTGAATTACCCCTTTACAACGGGGGCACACACAGTCGGGGTCGCTGCGGTGCATCAAAATCTATATACATATATATATATATACATGCAAATAAAAGGCAATCAAATATTTAAGAAACATTGTGTATACTCTGTAATTGTGTAAATGCTTATATAAACGTCAAAATTTTGTTCAAACTGAGATATGTAAAACCATAAAAAGGGTGCAGTTAAGTTTCAAATTGCAACAAAATAGACAAATATTTTGACTATCAAATTCTTTTTTAAAAGAAACATTATGCGATGTAGAAAAACTAAAAAAGAATACAAATGTCATGATGTTTCCATACAGTGAATGTTAAAGTATAATAATTTTAGTATTAAATTCCTATATAAAACATGTAAAATTTGCTATAGACGAAGATAGGCAGCGAGCAAACCTGTGGCGGAAACAAATGTCCAGACAGCACTACGCTCGCCGCCCACCTTCGATTAATTACACTAGATAAATCAAATAACCTAGAAAAAGAACACACGGTAAATCAAAAATCCTAGATAAGACTTATTAATAATCATGCAAGTTTTGTACGTAAAAATACATAAGTATGACTAATTTTAAAGACATGAATTAAGATTCAATAAAATATCATATAGAGTGAAAATAGGCTCAGTATAAAGAATTAAAACGCAAACTAAAGGTGCGTGTCAGAAAGCAGTCTAGAACGATCAACTAACTTAAATCTACATAAATGCATTTCTGGGCGTCTCCATCGGTATGTTGAATTGTCATATAATAAGTTACTTACCATGTTTTCAGTCATTGTGGAATAATATACAAAATCTTTATCTGTTATTGATAAACGGTGCTGGTTTGCAATATTAGATCTGAGCATTTTGCTTACTAAAACGAGTCAATAACTACACGAGTAAGCAAAAATACTGCAACTGTGTTTATAGTAATTAAAGTACTTCCAAATGAGCCTCGACGCGAGAAAACCGGTCTTCGGGGTTTCCGACCAGGTCCGACACAAACCGGCCTGTACAAGCTCAGAAAAGAGCTAGAAGCTTGAAATTTCGGATTTAAGTAGAAGAGGAATTGTACTATCCGAGTAGCGAAAACAAAGGCGCTGATCAGCTTCGCGGTTACCGCGAAGCTGATCTGCGCCTTTGTTTTCGCCTAGGCAAAAATCCGGTTTTTTCACGATGCGGCTCAAATGTTGTCCGTAAAACAAAACTCGGATACAACAAAGTGCTATAAAACTTCGAATTTACTTTTTTTCCACTTGAATTCAGACGCTCGACAAAGAATTATCATCAAAATCGAAAACTTTGGAAAAATATTACTTACTTGGGGTGGTGGTTGGTGGCAGAGCTGTAAAAGAAAACGAGATTATTTCATGAAAATATATTTTAAGAGAACGCTGTCATGCGGAAAAGGATGCTTTAATGGTGGCGTTTTAAATCTTGGCACTTTGACATACATGTACTCGGTATTCATACAGCGGTACTTATAATTTACTTTTCTTACATACCTCTATCATAAAGATAGAAAAATTCCGGTATTTTGGTGGTGGTAGATAAATCGATCTTACACTGCTGGCTTGGTTGCTCATGCAAGATAAGAAAAGCACGCGATATAATTCGATCGTTTCTACTGCTTGCAGCAATGGCGTTCACCAAAACTTGACAAAAGTGATGTTTTTCACAGCGAGTATTCTTGAATCACGCTCGTTTTAAAATAAAAACAATTAAAAACTACATCTCTATTGACTTTGACAACGATTTATTTACATATGACGTCACATCCGTAATATGCACAACGTCACAAGGGTTAAAGCACGGTACCAGGTTACGTTACCGGTAAAAGGATAAAATCGGAGTATGTAAGAAAAAGAATCGATCATGGGTGTCCAGTGGAGAAAGGAAAATCCCAACCCTCGGGTCCACCGTTCCAGTGGGAAACTCGGCGAGCCTCGTTTCCCACTGGAACGGGTGGACCCTCGGGTTGGGATTTTCCTATCTCCACTGGACACCCATGATGGATTCTATTTATCTGTACTTTGACCTATCGGTACTTTGTCAAGCTCGATGCACGTCACATACATGTAACTTTGGCTAAAGGATACTTTGTTAGACTTGTAACTTCGACTTATCGGTACGGTAACCTACTCACTAGTTGTATTATCGGTATTTTATCTTGCTCATTACTTCGACGTATCGGTACTTTGGCATATTAAGTACTTCATTGTGTCGGTATCTCGATACACTTATTACACTGACATCGATATTCGTATTTCGACTTATCGGTACTTTGCAATATTAGGTATTTCATTGTTTCGGTATCTTGACATACTAATGACTTTGACATCGATATTTGGGCGTACTTCAACTTATCGATACTTTGGCATATTAGGTATTTCATTATATCGGTATATTGACATACTTATTACTTTGACATCGATATTTTGACATACTTCGACTTATCGGTATCTTGACTAACGGTACTTTGACTTACTTGTTGTTGTGGTTGTTGGCATTGTAGTAGTAGTCGTTGGCACTAGTTAGCAGCAAATGAAGCAGAATAAATGCAGGTTAAGCAAAAGCAACATAACTGGTACATGTAATACAATGGCAATAAGCAACACTAATATGTAGTAAGCTTTCAAGCTTTTAAGCAAAGCAATGTACCTGGTACAATGTAATATAATGACATTGAGCAAGACTATGTACATAGTAAGCTTCAAGCTTAAGCGAAGCAACATAACAGAAGCAACAGCGTCAAGTAAGAATTATTCGAGCAAGGATGTATAAGCTTATTTTACTAGAACAAAATTTCAGTTTATCATGAAATTGTTTTCCAACAAATTTATAATGATTTTTTTCCAATAAATTTTGAAACAAGACTGTCAAATTCTGCTGTAATGGCCGAGTCTACCATGTAATTCCATAGCTACATGTACGTGTTCAGAACACTCGGTAAATCTGCATCCGAGACAGGTTAACTTCTTTCTTCCCCTGTTGAATTTTATGGTTTAAGCGTTATAGTCTGCGACTGACATACGTTCTCTCAGAATCATTTTGCCACTTGATGATCTACCTAATCCTTCAAGTTGTATTAATTAGATAGCCCGGTAATAAGATGAATTCTGGACAAGAAAGGGTCTTTGGGATAGATAGCCGGTCAAACATTTTGCCTGTATTGTGATTTCATGATAAATCATAGGACTTAACTGAGTGGTCACCTATTGGGAAAATAGCTGCTCATTCGGCTTACGATATGTTTCATGGTATAAGTGCCTGATTGTTAGTTTGGTTTTTTCCCACCTCGGTTTTTGGAGTGGGAATCTCTTTCTGATTGCGCCTACTTGTACCTTTTTAATGATACTTACTTGTCGTTGTTGTTGTAGGCACTGAAAGCGGAAGTTAAATAAAAGCATCTATAAGCAGTAGCGAAAGTGTCAAAAAGCATTTAAAATAAGCAATAGCTGATGCTGGATAAAAGGCATTACAATGCAAAAGCGGTATTAAAAAAGAACTAGTGAGAGTTGAAAGAAAGCCTTGTTACATGTAGGCATAGCGGAAGTCAAATAGAATCCATCATGGGTGTCCAGTGGAGATAGGAAAATCCCAACCCGAGGGTCCACCCGTTCCAGTGGGAAACGAGGCTCGCCGAGTTTCCCACTGGAACGGTGGACCCGAGGGTTGGGATTTTCCTTTCTCCACTGGACACCCATGATCGATTCTTTTTCTTACATACTCCGATTTTATCCTTTTACCGGTAACGTAACCTGGTACCGTGCTTTAACCCTTGTGACGTTGTGCATATTACGGATGTGACGTCATATGTAAATAAATCGTTGTCAAAGTCAATAGAGATGTAGTTTTTAATTGTTTTTATTTTAAAACGAGCGTGATTCAAGAATACTCGCTGTGAAAAACATCACTTTTGTCAAGTTTTGGTGAACGCCATTGCTGCAAGCAGTAGAAACGATCGAATTATATCGCGTGCTTTTCTTATCTTGCATGAGCAACCAAGCCAGCAGTGTAAGATCGATTTATCTACCACCACCAAAATACCGGAATTTTTCTATCTTTATGATAGAGGTATGTAAGAAAAATAAAATCATGCATAACCAAATTAGCGGGGATTAAAAAACATATAAGCAAGTTAGATAAATTTATGCATTTATTAGCAATAGTAAGAAGCTAAATTTAAAATTTTAAGCAGTGGAAGTTGAAAAGACGCATTTTTATGCAATAGAAAACCTTTATGAGCATAACCGGAAGTTATAAATGTTGAATAAACGCACTGATAAGTAATAGAGAAGGTAAAAGTAGATGATCAGCAGGAGTTGAATATAACAGATAAAAGCAAGGTAACAAATGTAACTGGCACAGCGTTTTGTGAATAAGTGGATTAAACTGTTGTTTTCGCTTTCTAGTCAAATCCCATAGTCAAAAACAACACTTACTTGTAGTTGTTGTTGTAGGCACTGTAAGCGAAAGTGAGAGAAAGCGTAAGCATTAACAGATAAACAATGAACAACCATGAGAAAGAAAATAGGGACAGGCGTAAGCAATGATGAACAAAAATATAAGTTTAAGGCCAGAACCAAAAAACATTTCAGGGAAAAGCACAAACAGCATGATAAACCATAGTTTGTTCAATGTAACATGCGTGATAGCTGGCCAATGCAACTGCATAAATAAATGATAAAGCTGATGAAACATATTAAAACAACTTCGTACCGAGGTTCTTGTAAAAACCATATACTCCTAGCCTAGCATATTTAGTATGGCATTAAAACCGGATCCTTTACAATTCAAAAAAGTTTATTTAAAGGTAAACTTACTAGTCGTTGTAGTAGTAGCCTCTGAAAGCGAACACAGTTGAATTTTAAGCGTCACGTGATAAAAAAAATAGTCATTTCATATTTCAATGTTAAGCCGAAGTATGCCTGCTTTAACATATCAACACAAATTAACGTGCAAATCAGCGACAGTAAAGTCATCCTGTCATGAACGTAATGATGGAACATGCTTGTCATTGCGAAAACATGCCCATGCAATATACAGAGATTTTTTAAGTTGTAAAAATTGCAAATTTTCAGTAGAAAATGTTTGATGTTTTTCTTATTTTTGCTCAATATATAGATTGTGGGTACAAGTTAGAACCGGCGAGGCGGTTCTAACGAGTACCCACAATCTATGTCTTGGAGCAAAAATAAGAAAAAATAGGTATACCCCTGCTTACCCCAGTTTTGCTATATAAAAGTGGGGTTCAAGGGGGTATACATTACACGGACATGTTTTCGTGATGTAAAAAAGCCTGTCATTAGCAAGAACTCGCACCAGAAGCAGCGCAAACATCTTGGGCCAGTTGTTCAAAATTAACGATGTCGTTAGTTAACGATTCGTTAATATTTCAGATGGCAATATTACAAATACACTGCTATTTTTGGTTGAAAAAAAAATTGAGAATCCTTTGCATTGCTAAGGATTCTCACATTTTTCTCAACAAAAATAACAGTGTATTTGCTAGTGTATTTTTTGTCTTTGAAGTCGATGTATAGTTAACAAAATGAGGGCTCAACGACAGCGTTAAGCTGACGAAGTTTTGAACAACTGGGTCCTTATCTTCAGCTTCCAAGAATGCACGGGTAGATCACAATTTCAAAAGCAGTTAAGCAGCTGAAATTTGAAGCAGCCATAGCATACGATGGTGTTTACTTGACGTGAAAATAAAATGATAAAATACATCATGAGAACATGTCCATGAAAAGTATACCCCCTTAAACCCCAGTTTTACTATTTAAAACTTTAATAGTAAAACTGGGGTTTACAAGGGTATACCTATTTTCCTTATTTTTGCTCTAAAACATAGATTGTGGGTACTCGTTAGAACCGCCTCGGCGAGGCGGTTCTAACGTGTATCCACAATCTGTTTTGAGCAAAAATATTTAAAACAATCGAAATTTTTCGACTGAAAATTTTCAAGTTTTACAACTTAGGAAAAATCTGTATATTGGGCATGATTTCGTAAAGATGATAAAATTACCTGTGGTTGTTGTTGTTGCTTCTGTTGTTGTGGTGGTAGGCTCTGTGGTGGTCGTTGCTATGGAAACAAGCAAATTAACATATTCATTAGTGCGAGTGTTTTGAATCCATCTTTTTTTTTGTGGCAGTGTATGTATTTTTCACAAACGGCAAACAACTAATTGTGAAAATTTCAGACACCTTCAATTCATTTTCTTTGTTGTCTTTCCTTATTCTGGTGCATGGTCATGACAGACAGACAGACAGACAGACAGACAGACAAACAGACATTGTTTATTGCTCTGAACATTATGTACAAATGTTATACACAAGAGCAGTTGGGGCACCTTATTTTTATTACTTTATTATCTGGTCTGAATAGGGACTGCCACGAAACTGGTGAGATAATTGACTGATGTTAGGGCATGACTTACTTGGTTTTTGTGTTGTTGCTGAAACAAAAAAGATCACACAAAAAATGTTAATCAGTAAAACATATGAAGAACAATACAAAATTAAGGATATGCGATTTCCGAAGATAACTTTTAAGTAATGAAATTTTCGATAGATAGAATGGATAGCACACATACAGATGGTGAACACGTTTGGAAAACTCCATAGGCTTCCATGTATTTTCATGTTGACGAGAAAAAAATATTCTGTCACTCCTGGTTAAAAAGTTTTATGTTCTTGGTGTCATTTTATAGCTATGTAAATAAAGCAATAAACAAAGCTGTTTTCATTTACGCATTTTAAAGTTTCAAATATTTAAAAAATATGTGAGATTATTTTTGACATTTTGGGGGAACGTCACCATTGCCGTCAATGGGAAAGTGACTTTTTCAAAAATTTCCTATTAAATCTTTAATCTGTTACATATCAAAATGCAATGTCGAAACTTCATCAAACAACCCTTTTTCATTGCTTTGCTCATTTCACTTCCAAATGACACCAAAACATTAAGATATGTTGACCATGAAGGGCAGGATAATTTTTCCTGTAAACGTGAAAATACATTGAAGTCTATGGAGTTTTGAAAGGTGACGTGTCCGTTTATGAGACAGTGTAATGCCCATAATTGTATAGGCAGGTGCTAGCCCAAGTCTCGTTACGTTACATCCGCAAATTGTTACATGTATATATGTGAAATTGGTCTAGCACTCTTTCAATATGATGCGCATATAATCTATATGTTTGATTTGATACTTTACGTCCCATCAACACTAATGGTCATGCGAGGGCGTTTCTTCCATTTATAGGACTTCTACCTGACATCGAGGATGTGAAGACATCCGAAATATGCTTTAGTAAATAACAAAGTTCATAAAATATGTATGGATGGTTTGACTAAACTACCTTTCTTGTGCAAGCTCAGCAGACCCTTTAAGGTCAGTTGGTCTGTCAGTCAATTACATTACGAAAACTTGCCCATGCAATAAACAGATATTTTTAGCTGAAAAAGTTTGGTATTTTTCTTATTTTTGCTCAAAACATAGATTTTGGGTACACGTTGCCGAGGCGGTTCTAACAAGTACCCACAATCTATGTTTTGGAGCAAAAATAAGAAAAATAGGTATACCCCTGCTAATTCCAGTTTTTTCTATATATAAGTGGGGTTAACGGGGCCATACATGTCACGGACATGTTTTCCTGATGTCACAAGCAGTCCATCGATGCCCCACAAATCTCAATTCTCTATATTCGGTGGGTCAACACAGAAGTAAACAAAATGTTACTTACTGCTCAGGAAGGCACAGAAGGGATCCTGGTAGTGCCCAGAACCATTGTCCCAGCACCCACTGATCCACTCTGGTCCATGATTGTGTGACCTCTTCTCTAATTCATCTACAAAGGGATATAGAATAAAGCCAACTTGTCACATGTTTAAGTCACGCACATGATATTACGGATTCCCCGTAATCCATTTGAAGAAATATTGAAGAGACTGAATAATAATAATTAGTTGACTTGTATGTTAGTGTATGATATTTTCCTTTTCACACTGTTAGCTAAGCCAGGTGTGCAACGCTATGCAAACTGTACGCCATGAAGCACACTGTCAGTGAACAATTCCAGAATTGGCCAATGCAACGTACAAAGCGTCAAAAGCAAAACTCAATGCTTTTCAAATACATGCACCAGCGATTATATTTTTCAAAAAAAAAACATTTTAAGAAACAGAAATGGTACACATTATACAAATAGGAATAACTTCACAGAATTCGGAGGCGACGCAATCAGATCACCATGTAGAATTTTGGTACCATTTCTTCAATGCAAACAATGACGCTCCGTGTTAGTGCAAACAGTACAATGTTCAGTGCCTTTGTATGGCAATTTAAATTTTCATTATATTCATCAGTTGTTATGTTTCTGGCAGAATTACATATTCAAAATAAAACACAAATAAAATTTAACAAACCTGAGTGCACATCAGCCGCAAAAACTGACAAACAAATGACGGCTAACACAGCCCACATGGTGAAAACTACAAATGAAAATTTGTTCCGAGCAAAACTGAAATCCCTGTCCTTCCCTCTCACTGGCCAAATCAAAGTGAAAGATTTGACCTATGTCAAAGACTGGTCACAGATGGCGCTTGTGTTCCAAAATCCCAGAGATTCGAATTTATCAGTATGGCTTACTGATAAGACGTTAGAATTTCAGGTTCGGTCCTCTGGTTTTAAAGCGTTGACCTATATTTTGAGAATCGGGATTTCTTCTTTTATAGCGAAAATCTCAAAACTATGCCGTGAATATGGTGTGAACAAGATAAGAATCATTGCTAGATTCAATTCAGTTTTACTAAATGACATTAGCTCTGTGTCGCGAAGTGCATCTCTAGGGTTTGCACTTTCGTACCGAAGAGTTCGAGACAGACCATTTCCAGATTTGACAATATTCGGTTTTACAAACATTTGTACATGTACAGCTGTAGTCAGTATTTGCCATTGTGGAGCAGGGCTCATTGTATTGTAATGCCATTGGTTTTGTCTAAAGCCGGAATATTCTCATTGTCCCGGTTTAGTTTCCCGGATCACCCCGATTTGATAAACCAGGGTAAACCATGACGAACCGGGATAGAACTGAAGCGCTACCGTGGCAAACCGGGAGGAAAAAGTAACGGGGTAAACCGAGGAGCCTTCGCGGTTGTATGTTCATACAACCGGGGCGAACCGGGAGAGATGCAAAAAAACCGGCGCGACACCTGGACAACCCTCGATACCACTGGGGCTCGACCGTGATAAACTGGGATGGTCCGGCTTAAACCGTTGGTAACCGGGACGACACCGGGCTATTTTGGCACAAACCGGGGTTTCACCAGAACTCCACCTGGGTGAACCGGGATGTCACCTGGGCAAACCGGCTTTAAAGAATTAGCCACTGGGAACCCCAGTTTGTCCCTGTGGCGTACCGGTGACTCCGGTGGCGTCTATGTTCACCCGCCAGGTTGCTATCATATTTTCAAAACTGGGCAACACCGCCGACCATAACCGTGGCGTGACCGAGACGCCACCGTTGACAACCGGGGTAACAAAGGGTTTTACCGTAGTAAATCCGAGGCACCGTGACGACACTATGGTAGAACCGGGAACAAGACCGGGGTAACACAGTTACTGTGAGAACACGATCGGTTTTTGTAGGAACAGTTCCCCGGTTTATCACGGCGGTTGTCTTCACCGGGACAAACTGTGGCGAACCAGGGTTAGAACTGGGACAGTGAGAACGGGGCTTAAGGCACTGACATATTTATTTGTTTGGCTCCTGAACATTGTAATACGTGCATAAATACCCGTCTGGTTTTCTCTGTGTTTTTCTCTGAAATTTCCGGTAGCCTCTACCAAATCAATTTTCCCATATTCAAATGCAAATGCCAAGTGACAACCTGAACCAATTTGACAGTGTCGTAAAATAGGTCATCACTCCAGTGTCATCATTATACAAATTTTGTAGATCTATGAAGGCCTGTGCCTTGTTTCAAGGATTTAGCGGTTCTGAAATTCCAAATAGGTAGAATCAAAAATTAGGGAGATCCCTCCAAAATAGGGGTATCACAATGTATGTATATACCAGCTCTCAGGAGAGCGTTTACGGTGACCATTGGTCCTCTAGTTTCTTTTGCTTTTGTAAAACTCAGGAGATTAGTCTGTGGGCGTGTAAATAATGAATGTGGGACCACAACCAGTGAAGTCGTGTTGGGGGTCAATCAGAACAGTGATTTGTAAACAATCAGTCATGTGGTACTTAATGACTGATATGACTACAGTTACAGATATCGTCAAGAAACGAATATCGACGCAAATTTTGCTGTGTTCCAGTGGGTTTCTGCCTATCAAACAACCTCCATTGGCAAAGGATGTAGCATAATTTAGGTGCAGAAACGAGGAGGGACATTCATTGCCCTGGGTTATCATGATTAAATGACTTGTTCAAGTAGTGGAATACTAAACGTCCTATAAAACAAACAGATATGCGTACAGCAGATTTTGTCCAGGTCACAGACCATTTTGAGACGAAACATATTTTGTGGTTAGGCATATCACGACTTCAGTTCCTTAAGTACCATGCTTGTGGAGGCGTCGTTGACGTTATCCCCTGGGCGACGTTGTAATCCAGTGACATCATTTCCGACATGGCGATGTTTTACTGAAAGTATGAGCTTATAGGATTGCCATGCTCTGATGTCCGTCGTTGTTGTCGTCCACAATCTTCAAACATCTTACCCTCTGTAACAACTGGGTCAGTCAAAGCCAAACTTCACGTGGGGCAGCAGATTCGATGGGAAACCAAAGTTTGTATAAAGCATTCAGGTGCGTGCAATCACCGGATCGGACGTAATTACCGGATCGGACCTAATTTTTCGTTGATGTTAAGACTTATTTTACAATAACGTGTGTTATCAGTCAGTTTAACATCCTAGTCCTTTGAGCAATTTTGTGGATGATCACAGTTATTCTTTTCCAATTTACAGGTGCGTTCAGTTATTAATATTCCCCTGCGATATTCAGAAATAAATTGACAACTTTTCTTGTTTTTGAACCGGCGTCACTGGCAAGAAATGGACAACTGGTTGAATTTGTTTATATAATGTGTTAAGTAGGTTTATAATTATTTACTCTGAATATAAACTTTCCAGATCTTGTGATGTTGTATGCCTAAATTGATTGCATAACATATGGAGCCAAATTTTTAATAAAAAAATCGCTGATATTCGAGTTTCAAAGATTCCACAAGGAACCATGGTCAATAATTTGAATTTTCTGGGCGGAAT